>BLSH010226082.1:203217-228876 GCA_018402905.1 Glandirana rugosa
GTACCCCACCTGTGTTACTGGCTGCAATGTGCCCCACCTGTGATACCGGCTGCAAAAGTGCCCCCACCTGTGATACCGGCTGCAAAAGTGCCCCCACCTGTAATACCGGCTGCAAAAGTGCCCCCACTTGTGATACTGGCTGCAAAAGTGCCACCATCTGTGATATTGGCTGCAAAATGCCCCCACCTGTGTTATTGGCTGCAAAGTGCCCCCACCTGTGTTATTGGCTGCAAAAGTGCCCCCACCTGTGATATTGGCTGCAAAAGTGCCCCCACCTGTGATATTGGCTGCAAAATGCCCCCACCTGTGTTATTGGCTGCAAAAGTGCCCCCACCTGTGTTATTGGCTGCAAAAGTGCCCCCACCTGTGTTATTGGCTGCAATTTGCCCCCACCTGTGTTATTGGCTGCAATATACACCACCTGTGATGCTGAGCTGTATACTGTGTCCTGTGTTGTTGAGCTGTATACTGTGCCCTGTGATGTTGAGCTGTATACTGTGCCCTGTGAGGCTGAGCTGTATACTGTGCCCTGTGATGCTGAGCTGTATACTGTGTCCTGTGATACTGAGCTGTATACTGTGTCCTGTGATGCTGACCTGTATACTGTGTCCTGTGATGCTGGGGCTGTATACTGTGTCCTGTGATGCTGAGCTGTATACTGTGTCCTGTGATGCTGAGATGTATACTGTGTCCTGTGATGCTGAGCTGTATACTGTGTCCTGTGATGCTGAGCTTTATACTGTGTTCTGTGATACTGAGCTGTATACTGTGTCCTGTGATGCTGAGCTGCGTACTCCTGACACAATATGGGGAATACAGGGGATGGAGTGGGTGGATCCTATAAGGGATGTGGGTTATTAGAAGTAAGAGGGGTCAAAAAGGAAGGGCGGGGCCTGGTGCCCCCCCCATCCTAAAACCTCACCAACCGCCACTGGAGAGGTCACTGTCATTCAGTTTGCTCTACCCTTCATCTGTGTGAATCCCGACTGTTAAGTCTGGATCTTTCCGGGAGCTTTGACCGCCTGTGTGACGTCAGCTAAAAACAGGTCACAGGAGTGCAAAAGTGCCCCCACCTGTGATATTGGCTGCAAAAGTGCCCCCACCTGTGATATTGGCTGCAAAATTGCCCCCATCTGTGATATTGGCTGCAAAATGCCCCCACCTGTGTTATTGGCTGCAAAGTGCCCCCATACTGTGTCCTGTGATACTGAGCTGTATACTGTGTCCTGTGATGCTGAGCTGTATACTGTGTCCTGTGATGCTGAGCTGTATACTGTGTCCTGTGATGCTGAGCTGTATACTGTGTCCTGTGATGCTAAGCTGTATACTGTGTCCTGTGATACAGAGCTGTATACTGTGTCCTGTGATGCTGAGCTGCGTACTCCTGACACAATATGGGGAATACAGGGGATGGAGTGGGTGGATCCTATAAGGGATGTGGGTTATTAGAAGTAAGAGGGGTCAAAAAGGAAGGGCGGGGCCTGGTGCCCCCCCCATCCTAAAACCTCACCAACCGCCACTGGAGAGGTCACTGTCATTCAGTTTGCTCTACCCTTCATCTGTGTGAATCCCGACTGTTAAGTCTGGATCATTCCGGGAGCTTGGACCGCCTGTGTGACGTCAGCTAAAAACGGGTCACAGGAGTGCAAAACAAACTGCACTCCTGTGATCCATAGAAGTACAGCCAAAATCACTTTGGCTATATTTCTCCTTTACCTGTCAAACAGATGGCTCAAATGGTTCCCTTTGTAGTAGGATACACAGGTAGCAGGTAGTAGCATCTTAGTTACTACTAATTAGTCACTACAAGATTAGAATTCTGTGATCTATTAACCACTTCAGCCCCGGAAGGATTTACCCCCTTCCTGACCGGAGCACTTTTTGCGATTCGGCACTGCGTCGCTTTAACTGACCATTGTGCGGTCGTGAGACGTTGTACCCAAACTAAATTGATGTAATTTTTTCCCACAAATAGAGCTTTCTTGGTATTTGATCACCTCTGCGGTTTTTATTTTTTGCGCTATAAACAAAAAAACAGCAATGATTTTGAAAAAAAAACAATATTTTTTACTTTTTCCTATAATAAATATAAAAAAAAAATGTAAGGAAACAAAATTCTTCCTCAGTTTAGGCCAATATGTATTCTACATATTTTTGGTAAATAAAATCGCAATCGACATATATTGATTGGTTTGCACAAACGTTATCGCGTCTACAAACTATGGGAATAGATTTATGGCATTTTTATTATTTTTTTTTTTTTTTTTAACTAGCTATGACGGCGATCTGCGATTTTTATCGGGACTGCGATATTGTAGCGGACAGATTGGACACTTTTTTGGTACCAATGACATTTATACTGCGATCCGAGCTTTAAATAGCCACTGATTACTGTATAAGTGTTACTGACAGGGAAGGGGTTAAACTGTAGGGAGCGATCAATGGGTTAACTGTGTTCCCTGTGTGTGTTCTAACTGTGTGGGGGCTGGGCTGACAAGGGAATGACAGATATAACTGTTCCCAATCACTGGGAACAGTAGATCTGTATCATGTCCCCTGACAGAACAGGGATCCACCGTGCTTACGTCCGTGGATCCCCGTTCTGCCTCCCTAACAGGCGATCACGAGTCGCCGGCGGACATCGATTCCACCCCAGCCTGCAGGCACGCTCACACAGCTACGGCAGTTCCAGCAGGAGAGCTGACCTACCGCCGTATAACGATGGCGGGTGGTCAGCAAGAGGTTAAAGAGGAAGTAAACGCTGCCTCTTTTTTTTTTTTGTGACCTGCAAAGTAAAGGCATAATGTGCTAGTATGCATTGCATACTAGCACATTATGTGAAACTTCCCTGCAAATGAAGCCCTCGTTGTCAACCGCTGGAGGCCACATCCATCTTTGCCAATCTTCCTTCTGGGCCCGCGGACTTCGGCTGTGTGACTGGCCAGAGCTGTGTGACGTCACGCGCATGCGTGTGGGAGCTGCCGTTGAAGGCACGCGGTTCTGAAGAAATGGCATGGGCGGCAGTTCTTTCAGAGCACATGCATCAATGGCCTCAGCGGTGCAGTATACAGTAAATATCTCCTAAACGGTGCAAGTTTAGGAGATATTTACAGTACCTATAGGTAAGCCTTGTTATAGGCTTACCTGTCGGTACAAACATTAGAGGGAAGTTCACTTCCTCTTTAAGATTGTTTGCTCCTACATGCCACTTGTGTAGTTTATTCTACAGCAAGCCATTTGTTGTAGACTCACCTAATTGGTTGTGGACAGAAGGCTACATATAGCGCATATGGTGGACTTGTCCAAAAAAGTCCAAAGATTTTGGATGAGAATATATAACTTTATATATAGCGCTGAAGGGACAGAGCGGAGAGTGGTGACTGACAGTCGCTGCTCTGCATTCCGTGCTGACTGAGAGCTGAGCGATTCAGCTGTCATGTGATCACTCAGTTCTCGGGCTTAGTGTTGGCAGGGGACAGCTGTGGCATCAGACCGATGCTGTAGCATGGAGGTGAGTATGTATGTTGTTTTTTTTTTTTGTTTTTTTTTCTAATAACCCTATACATCTCCTTTGAAAGAGGTTGTAAACTCTGACAAAAAAAGAAAATAAAACCCTGCAAGACAAAGGCATAATGAGCTAGTATGAATCGCATACTAGCTCATTATGAAATACTTACCTTAGAGCGAAGCTGTTGCAGCGGAGCTCGCACACCGCTGAGACGGCTGACATTTTCCCAGGAGTCTCTTCCGGGTTTGCATGCGCTGTGATTGGCCGAAGTTACGATGACATCACTCCTGCACATGCACGCAAGAGCCGCCGTTCACGGCACAGGGCCAGTGATGTCACTAGCTACATGTAAAGTAAATATCTCCTAAATGGTACACGTTTAGGAAATATTTTCACTACCTATAGGTATGCCTTATTATAGGCTTACCTATAGGTAAATGTCAGCAGAAGAAGTTTACTTCCTCTTTGTGTTAAACAACTATGGAAAAACACAGAATACGTTGTTATATAATCAACTGAAACAAGTCACATGCCATTGTTTAACCGGTTCCTGACCGGCTCGCATACATTTACTGCTGCAGAGTGGCTGTGTCCTGCAAATCGTCGTCTTTAAACAGCGGCTCGCGCATGCACGGCTAGCGGCGCACTCTTGTACCCGCCGCACTCTGCAGGAGTGTGCCCCCAGCTCGGGCAGACCCGATGTCCGTCGGCGAGCTGCGATTGCTTACCACAGAAGAAAACCGGGGAACCGCCGATGTAAACACGGCGGTTCCCCGCGCTGTCAGGCAGCATCTGATCAGAAATGACGCAGAGGTGATCAAATACCACCAAAAGAAAGCTCCATTTGTGGGGAAAAAAAGGACACAAATTTCGTTTGGGTACAATTTCGCTCAACCGTGCAATTGTCAGTTAAAGCGACGCAGTGCCAAATTGCAAAAAGTGCTCTGGTCCTAACCTGTGAAATCCTTCCGGGGCTGAAGTGGTTAAAAAAACCTTTATTGGAGAATAGAGGAAACTATCTTGCAACTTTATACACAGTCATTTTACTTTGTGTTTGAAAAATATAATACAAATCGATGAAATAGAAAGTCAGTTGTTGCATCAGTTTAGCAATTGATTGCTAATCGGTGATTATTAACTAGAAATTTTAGGAGCTCAAAATCTCCTTAGCCCCACCTTCATAAGGTGACTGCCATAGAAGGGTTTATCTGTAAAGAGATTACATGCGTTGTCCCTAAAGCCTGGTACGCACGGGAAGTTACTTTTCTTTAAACAGCGTAGGTTAGTTAGTGTAAGCAATGTTTGTTAGCTATTTGTCCTGTGTGTACCAGCCTTAAGAATTGTGATCATGGCTGTCAGTTCTCTAGAAAACCAGTTCTAGCTAGTACTGACAACTACTTTCCACTCAAAGAAAGTGAAAAAAACAAGTTGGCGAGTCACTAAACTTCAAACACTGGTAAAAGTCCCAACTGGGTATGCAAACTTATAACTATACAGTGGAGAAAATAATTATTTGATCCCCTGCTAATTTTGTAAGTTTGTTCACTTACAAAGAAATGAAGGGTCTATCATTTTTGTCATAGGTGTACTTTAAATGATGGAGACAGAATATCAACCAAAAATCCAGAAAAAACACATGATACAAATGTTATAAATGGAGTTGTAGTTCAGTGAGTAAAATAAGTATTTGATCCCCTACCAACCAACAAGAATTCTGGCTCCCACAGACTGGCTACAATATCTGCTCATGTGGTACACAGATTAGTCCTGTCAATTTAAGAAGGTGCTCCTCACAACAACTCGTTACGTGTTATAAAATACACCTATGCACAGAATCTCTATCTTCCATTCAAACCTCACCATCATGCGCAAGACCAAAGAGCAGTCAAAGGACATCAGGGACAAGATTGTAGACCTGCACAAGGCTGACATGGGCTAGCCAATCAGAAAGAAGCTTGATGAGGAGACAACTGTTGGAGCGATTCTTTGCAAATGGAAGAAATACAAAATAACCATCAATTGCCCTCGGCCTGGAGCTCCATGCAAGATTTTGCCTCATGGGGTGGGGATGATCATGAGAAAAGTGAGGAATCGGCCCAGAACTACACGGGAGGAGCTTGTGAATGATCTCAAGTTAGGACCACAGTCACCAAACCATTGGTGACGCAATACGCCGCCGTGGATTGAAATCCTGCAGTGCCCGCAAGGCCCCCTCCTCAAGAAGGCACATGTACAGGCCCATCTGATGTTTGCCAATGAACTTTTAAGTGATTCAGAGAAGGATTGGGAGAAAGTGCTGTGGTCATCAACTCGACTCACTGTGTTTGGAGGAAGAAAAATGCTTACTATGACCCCAAGAACACCATCCTTACAGTCAAGCACGGAGGTGGAGACATTATGCTTTGGGGCTGTTTCTCTGCTAAGGGTACAGGCCAACTTTGCCGCATTGAGAAGACAATAGATGGGGCCATGTATTGTAAAATCTTGGATGAGAACCTTCTTCCCTCAGCCAGAACACTGAAGATGGGTTGTGGATGGGTCTTTCAGCATAACCATGACCCACATCATACCGCCAAAGCAACAAAGGAGTGGCTCAAGAAGAAGCACATTAGGGTCATGGAATGGCCTAGCCTGTCTCCAGACCTTAATCCTATAGATAATTTATGGAGGGAGCTGAAACTTCGAGTTGCCAAGAGACTGCAAAGAAACCTGAAGGATTTAGAGAAGATCTGCAAAGAAGAGTGGACCAAAATCCCTCCTGGGATGTTAGCAAACCCGGTAACCAACTACAGGAAACGTCTTGCCTCTGTGCTTGCCAACAAGGGTTTCTTCACCAAGTACCAAGTCATGTTTTGCTTGGGGATCAAATACATGTTTTATCACTGAACTGCAACTCAATTTATTCTTCCATACTTTGGAAGAATTTCCACTCCATTCCTGTTTCGGCTGAGGGACAGGAAGTGAAGGGAAATCTCCCTAATGGGGAAAAAACAGATAGGGGTTATAATCCTTCCATACACTATCCAGAAAAAAAGGTTTTACTTCTACTTTAATTGTAGAGGACATGCAATTGCTTAAATGGCTCCATAGAGCCAGGTGTCTGGTTGTGACAAGCATTGGTGAGAAGGTCAACTTATATGTTGAATTATTTGATGAGGATGTATATAGTGCCCTTTAAGGCCTCATACACACGGGCGTATCTAAAAAAATAAACAAAACGTTGGGCCCGACGTCAAGGTATAAAAGTCGACATTTTTCGGCGTTATGCATTGGCGTTTTTGAGCGTTAGTGAGCGTCGGCGTCAATAGGCGTTTTTTTAAAAAAATCATCGCTCTGCTATTTTTCAACCTAAAAACGTCGGCGTCAAAAAAAGCCGGAAAACGTTAGTACAATATTAGGTGGCGTTTGTTGGCGTTTTGTGCCGTCGGCGTCAAAAAACGTCAAAACGTTACAGCCTCAGAACGCGATGGCTGTGGGTTCTACTTTCTGCTCACTAACGCCGACGCCATCGTTGACGTTTTTATGGGGCCATTGACTAACATGGGAGAGCTGCAAAAAACACCAGAAAACGCCGGCGTCAAAAAACACGCCGTCCGTGTGTATGAGGCCTAAATGCTGATTTAGCATCCTCTGAATGTTGTAGTTTTGTAGAGACATTCCTTTGCAGGTTAGGGGAAAAATGCAGCAATTACATACACAGTTGTGAGATCTCCATGTCCTTGAACTTAAAAGGAAATCTATCATTATGGCTGAGCTGATAATTGGCTCAGTCAAGGCTGCCACCCCATGATTCCTGGAATTGGGGTTGGGGCAGGCATGGCACTGTCTGTGATGTGGCAGAGGTGCACTTCTATCCCGACAATGCAGGCTGGTGGATGGGAGCCTTGACCTGATGTGACATTGCTCTTCACTGTTTCCTTCCTGTTCTAGAGGTATATGTATTATTATTTTTATGTACAGGACATGTATGTGTGAAGCAGGAATATTTTAAGTGAAAGAGAATGTTTATTTGGTAGAGCAGAATACATGGCAACAAGATTTACCTCTCATCAGTTTGAGAGGTACGTGTTGGTCCTCTGGGTGAACTGAATTATTAAAACCTTTCCTCTGTTATCTGGGCCTCATACAAGATGAGAGAACAATTAATGGAGCAAACACTTTCTGGGGCCCGACGATATGTGGAGAGAGGAGATGGGTGTTCTATGACAGGACGATATGAGGTGTCATGAGAGGACAGACACACCACTTGCAGATATGATATCTCAAGCTTTCCATGCATAGAGGATTCACTGCTGATAAACGGGGGGCGCGCGTCTCTGGAATGTAGCACTTAGTGCAGTACTGAGCACCACACGGGTGAAGGCCACAGCCTGAGCATACTGCTAGTCAGACAATAATGAGATGTTACAAAGCACATAACATACACCCGTCATATCAATGGGGAGCAGTACTTCTCCACCTGGACCTAACAACTGCATTTAGATGGAATTTGAGCCCCGGTTCACATTATTGTGATGCGGGAACCAGCGCAATTCTAGTGCGTTCCCGCATCGCATCTCCCTCGCAGGCAGTTCACACTGCCTTCCGCGAACCGCTGCGGGTGTCAATACAAAATGAATAACACCCCCAAATCAGTATGCAGATCACAGTGCGAACTGGTAATTTGGAGAAGAATTGGATCACACGGGTGTGAACACCAATGAGATTCAATTCCAGTATGGAAAAAAAAGGTTCTGGCAGCATTTATTGTGCGAATGCAATGCGAGTTCAGCCATACAACTGTATGGTTGGCTGAAATTCGTATCGCATAGACATCACATGTGAACTATACAGCAATGCGGTGTCAATTACATGCGATGTCTGTGTTCGCAATACTGTGAACCCAAGCTAATGTTATGCACCAAGTTATCAGTGCTTTGGAAGTCTTTTGTTAGTGCCCCTTTTGTTATTGGTACTTCAAAAAGGAAATCTCGTTTTCAAGTATGTTACCATCTGTTTGCTGCGAGGTTTTTTTTTATTTTTTTTTATTCTGAATTCAAGCGGTATTAAACCCAGAGCCAAATATGTATTATATTGCAGCTTACCGATCATTAGATGTGGTGACTGCAAGAGTTTTATTTTCTTTGGCTTTTTCCCCTCTGTTTCACCTGGTGATCTGGGCAGTCACACACCTCCTGTATTAGTGAGATGCAACTCGGCACAGCAGACAGCAGCATTGTCATACTGGGGGGAGGAGGAGCAGTGTTAAATGTACTAGCAGATTTAATAACAATAATAATATATTAAAGCCAAACTCCAGAAAAAAGAAGACTAATGCAACCATCACAGCTAAGAATTGTCAAGCTACAATACAATTGTAGCACTCTCTTAGGTTGCTAAGAAACATGTAAATATTGTTTTTGCCTGGGTGGTAGTAAGTGTTTGTTAACTCACTAAAGTCACTTTACATGTATGTAATGCAGACATCCAGCCATTATCAAGACTGTAAGTGTTTGTTAGAAATGAAAAGGCTAAATACCATTTCTACCCTTTCTCACGTGATCCCCTGTGCTGGCTGGCCTCGATCTACGGAGAGTAGCGGGAGGGCCGAGATTTCCCTGTGAGCCGACCAGCAGAGGAGAAACTCCGCCCCTCTTGCTTCTCTCCATAGATCGAGGCGGGCCAGGAGAGGGCATCACGTGAGAAACGGTGGAAATGGTATTTAGCCTTTTTATTTCTAACAAACACTTAAGCCTCATACACACGAGCTGATGGTCAACTAAACGTCCAACTTTTGTCCAAATTGGGCGACGGCGGTTTTTTTCTAGCGTACTGACATGAGTCAAGTAGTTGGCCAACAAAGCCGAACGTAGTGACGTGTTAGGAGTGTATAATGAGGAAGCTCAGGTGAATGTGATTTGTGAATTACGAAGATATGTTACACGACCGAACACTTCCTGGATTCCGAGCATGCATGTTTGCACTTCCAACTTTTTGTTGGCCAACTTCTGTACACACGAGCCAACAATCGGCCAACACAAGTTTTCTAGCCTCGTCATCCAACTTCTGTTGGACAATTGTAAATCATTTGTAGAATCGTGCATACACATGATCGGATTATCGGCCAACAGGCTGTTGGACGACTGTTGTTGGCCAACAATTGGACCATGTGTACGGGCCTTTACAGTTTTGGTAATAGCTGAATATCTACATTACATACACTGAAATGTGCTGCATTATGCAGCGGAATAGAGGGCGGAGGGGTGGGGAGGAAACGATCTCAAGCGGACAGGGAAGGAGGGGGAGAGACTGTCAGAGGAGAGACAAGGGCTGTGGATGACGGAGACACGTAACACGGTAGTCAAGGCTCAGTAGCCATAATTATTGTGGTCAGCAGAGGCAGGGGGACTCAGGAACTGGCAGGATCAACCAGGTTTATTACCAGTTAAGAAGAGAAGAATTGCACAGCACAAGCACTGTGCTGTTATTCATGCCTTAAAGGAACAGAATCTTTGTATTTTTACTTTTTTTGGGGGTTAACAAACACTTTAACCCAGTTTGTTTAGTGTAGGTATGCATTTGGTTTCTCCCTAAGTTATTTAGTTATGAATATGTATTACCTCCTGGTCATCCCAGTAGGAGGTTCAAGCCACTGGGGCACAATGGAGAGAGAGTATAAATATTTGGGATAGCCATTTGTTAGCGCTCTCACCCTCTGCGGCCAGAGGAGCTGCTGTTGGACTGTTCATGCTGCTAGGCCCAGAAGCCTCACTGGGTCCTAGCCTGCTTTTTTGGAGCACAAGCCAACACATCTGGCCTAAGAGATTCACCAGCTGTGGATGCGGTGTTTCTGAAAACTGTGCCACTGGTTAATTTGGGATCCTGGCTGTGTCAGAGCCTAGGAGCTCTCCCTGTAACCACAGAAATACCCCGGGACTACACCCTTTAAGCATCCAGTTTACTATCACTTTACTGGAAGCCATCAGCAAGCTAATTCTGGGCAGCTAATCCTTGACCCTGTGAGTAAAAGACGGTTTGCTGATGTTTTTGCTGCAAAAAGATAAGAGCCAATGTAGTGTTATGGGGTATAGAATGCTCAGCTACCCCTAATCTGGCCTTTGCCTTCCACTCTCAGGGTACAAGATGCACTATATTTTCAGGACAGTGAAGTTAGTGTCGATTTCTTTAAATCTGCATTCATTGGAGTATCCCATGCCCTACACCGTTCTTCAGTTTCAGGTTGATTCAGTATTAAACTTTAAAAAGACAACCCACTAGACTGGTCACTGAGTCAGTGTGCATGGTGTCAGCAAAGTGTGTGTGTATTTGTTGTGTACCCCTGTACAATCAGGAGAAGGAATCTGATTGTCTTCTTCATCTATGTGACTGTACTTAAATCATCTTTTATCGTCCTCAGTCAGAGTTCCTTATGGGGTACTGCTACATAATGTTTGCTGTTGGGTTTAATACCGATCTAAATAACTTTTCATTCCATAGAAAACTTTGGTCTGACCCTAAGGCCTCATACACACGGGCGTAATAGCAAAATGCGGGACCGACGTCAGGCAAAAATCAGCGGCAAAAACGCGATTTCGTTGGTGTTTTGCATCAGCGTTAATGAACGTTAGTGAGCGCCGGCGTCAATAGGCGTTTTGTTAAAAGAAAACATTCCTCTGCTATTTTTAACCTGAAAACGCCAGTGCTAAAACCGTTGGTTAACGTCGCTACGGCATTAATGCACGTTAGTAATCGTTAGTGAGCGTTTTGCTGGCTCAGCGTCAAAAACACCATAATGTTACAGCCTCAGAATGCGTGGGTCCTACTTTCGATTTACAGCTTAAGAACGCCAATGCCATCTACAGCTCAAAAATGTTTGCGTTTTTATGGGGCCATTGAATAACATGGAGAGCTGCAAAAACCGCTAAAAACACGGCGGTAAAAAACGGCCGTGTGTATGAGGCCTAAGAGTGCTAAGACTCTCTTATGTTCTGTCATTATTGAATCACTGCACTGGTTGGTGGCCCCCCAAATGGAAGCTCTAGACCAGATTTGCAGTCATAACTTGTATTCAGGTAATTGAATTTGATATTTCAAGTATGTGAACCCAATCACTGAAATCCCATATAAAACATTAATCCCACTTCAAAAGTCATAAAAATGATTCCAGTACTTTTAAATCTGTATTTTAAACTATTTAGGTTTAGCCTTCCGTGGTTTCTTCTTTCCTGGCATTTATGGGCACCCAGGAAGCTTAGATGCAATGTCCAGAATTTTAGTCATACAGTGCATCCGGAAAGTATTCAGAACCTCACTTTTTTAACATTTTGTTGCAGCCTTATTCCAAAATGTATTAAATTCATTATTTTCCTCAAATTTCTAACAACAACCCCATAATGACAACGTGAAAGACGTTTGTTTGAAATATTTACAAATTTATTGAAACCCAAAAATGAAAAAAAAAACACATGTACATCACAGCCTTTACCATGACACTCAAAATTGACCTCAGGTGCATCCTGTTTCCACTGATCATCCTTGAGATGTTTCTACAACTTTATGGAGTCCACCTGTGGTAAATTAAGTTGATCGGACATGATTTGGAAAGGCACACGCCTGTCTATATAAGGTCCAACAGCTAACAGTGCATGTCAGAGCACAGACCAAGCCATGAAGTCCAAGGAATTGTCTGTAGACCTCTGAGACAGGATTGTATCGAGGCACAGATTTGGGGAAGGGTACAGAAAAATTCTGCAGCATTGAAGGTCCCAATGAGCACAGTGGCCTCCTTCATACATAAATGGAAGAAGTTTGGAACCACCAGGACTCTTCCTAGAGTTGGCCGCCTGGCCAAACTGGGCAATCAGGGAAGAAGAGCATTAGTCAGGGAATTTACCAAGAACCCAACGGTCACTTTGACAGAGTGCCAGCATTTCTCTGTGGAGAGAGGAGAACCTTCCAGAAGAACAACCATCTCTGTTGCACTCCACCAATCAGGCCTGTATGGTAGAGTGGCCAGATGGACGCTACTCCTCAGTAAAATGCACATGACGGCCCATCTGGAGTTTGCCAAAAGGTACCTGAAGGACTCTCAGACCATGAGAAACAAAAATCTCTGGTCTGATGAAACAAAGATTGATCACTGTGGCCTGAATGGCAAGCGTCCTGCTTGGAGGAAACCAGGCACTGCTCTTCGCTTGGCCAATACCATCCCTACAATGAAGCATGGTGCTGTGGAGATGTTTTTCAGTGGCAGGAACTGAGAGACTAGTCAGGAATCGAGGGAAAGATAATTGCAGCAATGTACAGAGACTTACTTGATGTAAACCTGTTCCAGAGGGCTCTGGACCGCAGACTGGGTGAAGGTTCATCTTCCAACAGGACAGCGACCCTAAGCACACAGACACGATAACAAAGCAGTGGCTACTGGACAACTCTGTGATTGTCCTTGAGTGCCCCAGCCAGAGCCCAGACTTGAACCCGATTGAACGTCTCTGGAGAGATCTGAAAATGGCTGTGCACCGACGCTCCCCATCCAACCTGATGGAGCTTGAGAGGTCCTGCAAAGGAGAATGGGAGAAACTGCCCAAAAATAGGTGTGCCAAGCTTGTAACATCATACTCAAAAAGATTTGAGGCTGTAATTGGTGCCAAAGGTGCTTCAACAAAGTATTGAGCAAAAGCTGTGAATACTTATGTACATGGGATTTTTTTTGTTTTTTATTTTTAATAAATTTGCTAAACTTTCAAACAAGCCTTTTTCACATTGTCATTATGGGGTATTGTTTGTAGAATGTTGAGGAAAATAATTAATTTAATCCATTTTGGAATAAGGCCGTAACATAACAAAATATGGAAAAAGTGAAGCACTGTGAATACTTTCCAGATGCACTTTACACCCTTGATTGCATACAGCCCTAAATGAGTACCTCTGCAGTGTCCAGCTTCTCCATATTTTAGCCTGCCATAGATTGTTATAGGCTGTGCCTCCTAGGCACCCGAAAATACTGAGATTTGATGCTGATGAGCCAAAACGCCCATGTGCACCACTGGGACTATCTGAGTCTTCATATGATAGCTGTATTTGTATTATTTCTTTTAGTGACATTTTATCCTCATGTGGCAACTTTGTGTTCAAATAATATTTAATATGTGCTGTTTCTTTGTTTCACTCTGACTATCTCCAATATTACTATGTAGCGCATTTAGAAAAAAATTGCAGCCTTTTTCTTTTTTGTTTACAAACTTTTTTATTAAGGAAAATATAGTGGTACAAGAGAATATTACACATCAAACATACTGTAGACAATACATAGTATACATGTAATCACAGGATTATTGAGAGACATTCTATTAACAAATAAGAAAAGAAATAAGATATAAATGAAAAAGGTATATTTCTAACCATATAAACGGTATATTATAATTGTAGTGTATGAATATCTTATATTCTTAACAGGAATCTCTGATACTTGAGATTAATTATCTATGGGTTGAAAGAGAATTTCAGCGCGTTTAAACCAGGGATCCCATTTTTTTTGTCATTGAATTGTCTAGTATTATATAATGTATGGAAGATTTTTTCCATAAGACTGCATTCACTCTCTAATGCAGCCTTTTCAACCTTTTCACCATGGTGGATCCCTTGAAATAATTTTGATACCTCAGGGAACCCATGAAAAAAATTATTATATCTACGTCTCATGGTAAAGTAGCGTGATAACTGAGCTATTAAAGGTTTTAACAAAATATTACATACCTAGAAAATTTGACATGCTCAACATGTCAATAGTCATGAAATGAAATGAATAATAATGGCCAGAAAATAAACACAGACTTTGGTATCCCCACATTGGCTGTGCGTGGAAAAGTGTCCTCTTACATTGGTGGTCAGCGGGAAATTTCCCCTTACATTGGTAGCCATTAAGTGGGAGATCAAGCTGTCATTGCTTGAGGAACCCTTAGCAACCTCTGGAGGTTCCACAGAATCCTGGTTGAAAAAGCCTGGTCTAACCCATTGTACTACCAACAGCTGGTTGCTTTGATTCTGGAGAGGGTGAATCTCTCCATCGGAGTCACAGACAGCAGATTTTAGCACAGAAGATTTAACATTTTCACACACCATCTAAAAACAAGTTTTGGGTGGAGATACCCTTCATGCAGAAACCAGTACTGTTTCTGCTGCTGTCCATGGTGCTGCTGACAAAGATGACATGAGTGTCGGGTGGGGAAATTCCTAGAAGCGTTTTCTGTTCAAAGACACAAAATGAAATGTAGAAAAGGTTTACCTAGAGGTACAATTTTTAGGAAGAGAGCACTATGTATTCTATGTATGAAAAGGAATATTGCTATCACAAATTATTGTAGCCCAGGAGGTAAAGACTGGTGTAAAAACACAATATATACCAATAATTATGAGTAAAATCTGGCCAGTGTCATGGAAACAAATAATGTTAACTTTCCATTATCTTATGTGTTAAAAAACACTTTAGCTCTGATGTATTAGCTCTCTCCTCATTGGATTACCTTTGCATACATTATCCCCCCTTCAGTCAATAATGAGTGCTGCTGCAAGACTTATCTACCTTGCCAACCGCTCAGTGTCCTCTGCCCCTCTCTGCCAATCTCTCCACTGGCTACCACTCACCCAATGTATAAAATTCAAAGTACTAACAATAATTTACAAAGCCATCCACAACTCTGCCCCCAGCTACATCTCTAACCTAGTCTCAAAATACCAACCAAGCCGCCCTCTTCGGTCCTCCCAAGACCTCCTGCTCTCTAGCTCCCCTGTCACCTCCTCTCATGCTCGCCTCCAGGATTTCTCAAGAGCTTCTCCCTTCCTTTGGAACTCCCTACCCCAATGAGTCCGACTGTCTTAATCTATCCATCTTTAGACGATCCCTGAAAACTCTTCTCTTTAAAGAAGCCTATCCTGCTTCTACCTAATACTCTTTCTTTCTACATGAGCTCATCCCCCACAGCTTTTACCTTTTGTATCAATTGACCCTACCTCTTAGATTGTAAGCTCTAATGAGCAGGGCCCTCTGATTCCTCTTGTACCAATTTGTGATGTAACTGTACTGTCTGCCTTCATTTTTGTAAAGCACTGCGCAAACTGCTGGCGCTATATAAATCCTGTATATTCAGTGAGTGTTATCCACTTTCTTAGGGGTAAAATTTTGTACATTTCATGGAATTTTTGGCCTAATTAAAAATGCCCTGCTTTGTTTCACTTTATTTTTTTGGCCATGGTCGACCAAAGAAGTTGAGTGCACATGCTCAGTGTTATATCCAGAGGTTGTCTTTGGGAAATAGACATATGAGTGCTGCCAGCATTGCTGCAGAGGTTGAGGGGGTGAGGGGTCAGCCTGTCAGTGCTCAGACCATACGCCGCACACTGCATCAAACTGGTCTGCATGGCTGTCATCCCAGAAGGAAGTCTCTGCTAAAGATGATGCACAAGGAAGCCTGCAAACCGTTTACTGAAGACAAGCAGACTAAGGTCATGGATTACTGGAACCATGTCCTGTGATCTGATTAGACCAAAATAAACTTATTTGGTTCAGATGGTGTCAAGCATGTGTGGTGGCAACGAGGTGAGGAGTACAAAGACAAGTGTGTGTTGCCTACAGTCAAGCATGGTGGTGGGAGTGTCATGGTCTGGGGCTGCATGAGTTCTGCCGGCACTGGGGAGCTACAGTTCATTGACGAGAACCATGAAAGCCAACATATACTGTGACATACTGAAACAGAGCATGATCCCCTCCCTGTGCCGCAGGGCAGTATTCCAGCATGATAACAAACCCAAACACACCTCCAAGACGACCACTGCCTTGCTAAAGATGCTGAGGGTAAAAGTGATGGACTGGCCAGGCATGTCTCCAGACCTAAACCCTATTGAGCATCTGTGGGCCATCCTCAAACGGAAGGTGGAGGAGTGCAAGGTCTCAAACATCCACCAGCTCCATGATGTCATCATGGAGGACTGGAAGAGGACTCCAGTGGCAACCTGTGAAGCTCTGGTGAACTCCATGCCCGAGAGGGTTAAGGCAGTGCTGGAAAATAATGGTGGCCGCACAAAATATTGACACTTTGGGCCCAATTTGGACATTTTCACTTAGCGGTGTGCTCACTTTTGTTGCCAGCGGTTTAGACATTAATGGCTGCGTGTTGAGTTATTTTGAGGGGACAGCAAATTTACACTGTTATACAAGCTGTACACTCACTACTTTACATTGTAGCAAAGTGTCATTTCTTCTGTGTTGTCACATGAAAAGATAGAATAAGATATTTACAAAAATGTGAGCGGTGTACTCACTTTTGTGAGATACTGTATTTATGTGATTGGTCAGTCGGCCCACCAGCCCCACAGGCTTCCCAACGGCTTCCCCTGCCTCTCCTCCTCGGTGGCCAATAGGGTTGCTTCTCCTCTCGGCCAATTGGGTCTCAGGACCTGCTTCCTGATTGGCCGGGAGGAGAATCAGGAAGACAATAGTGAATATTAATTCGCTATTGTACACAAGTGGGTGGGCTTGGGGCACAGGGCTCTGTGCCCCGAGCTCACTCTTTTTGAAGCCATTTAGAGCTTCCAAACAAACAAAAAAAAACCACTGGAATCCATGCGTTCTGGCGCCCTGCATGTAGATTAGGGGCCAGACACGTGGATTGGGGGGACCACGCCCCTGCCCCCCATATGGACGGGCTGCCACTGTTTTAGAAGCACTAAGCTGGCCATAGATGGATTGAAGTTCAGTGGGACCAGCTGAATTTGGATCCATGTGCAGCTATTCCTGTTTGAAAGATGTTGGTTGCTAGATTGACTTCTGTTGAACAGGAATGTTTGATAACCTTTGTCGGTCCGCAGCTGCAGCCGCTGATCAGTATATTCTGACAGCTGAGAGTCCCACTGTCGGAATACAATGTTGCAGTGGGTGGGGGGTTGGAATTCCTCTATCCTCCTCACTTCTCAGCTTTAGTACATGTTGTCAGCTGTATGTGTAGTGCAGATGCTGGCAAAATGGGATTGGCAGACAATGATGTTGCTTTAGTGAGTGATTGACACGTAGCTGGTTGCTATAGAAAACAGTTTTTATGTATTTTGTACAATCTCTGAAACGGGTTCCCAATTCCACATTTCTGACATTTGTTTCAGGCCTGGTACTCTTGCCTTCAGAAATTTTACTCATTGCTTCCCTCACTCTGTAACTTATTTGTATAATCTGTTTTGTCTAAATAACTTTAATTACTTTTTCCCCATATGATTAAATACAATAATTGTTTCTAATAATAAGGTACACATGGGTGACAAACTTAGGATGGGATTGTTTTTATACATGATGGTAGAATATGAGAGAGCTCGTGTTGAAGGCTGAACACGTCTTTAGTTCATTTACATCATTTTTTCACTTTATTGTGTATTTTTGTCATAGCAAAAATCCATAATTACAATCTTTTCAGTTCTGCCTTGCTGTGTTTAAAGCGGTAATAACTTACAAAACAAAAAGGCATAATAAACAATTATCAAAACTGTAGCCATAAACAATGCCAGTTCTATAGGTGAGGTAGTTTCTCCCTTTTAAACCATTGCAAGGCTATGCTGGATAAAACCTTGACACACATTCCTGAGGTCACCACCTTTAGGCCCCTTTCACACTGGGGCGTTATTACAGCGGTAAAGCGCTAAAATTACCGCTGCAATAACGCTCTAAATACTATTTTCATGCATCTCTATGGATGCTTTCAGACTGAGGCGTTGCGCTAGCGCAGCGCTGAAGAAAATCATGCAAGCATGATTTTTCAGGAATGTGGGGAGCGGTGTATTCACCGCTCCTCCACCGCTCCTGCCATTAAATTGAATAGGCAGCGCTTCCGTATCGGCTGTACACCGCTCCGGGAGCGCCGGCACTTTTAACCCCTGTTTTACCCGTTGTGGGGGGGTTAAAAGTGCCGTGCTGCCGCCCGAATAGCGGCGCCATAGCGCTGCTATTACAGCAGTAGATTGCCGCTAAATTAGCGGCGGTTTACCGCTGAAGCTCGGGCGGTCCCAGTGGGAAAGGGGTCTTAATGCAAATTACTTTCTAGTTCAGTTTTCTTTCAGCTGAATGTTTCTCTGATGTTTTTGTTCTGTGTCATGTGAAGTTGCTTGGGATGCAAACTTTTATTTTTAAGTTTGTGTACTCTTTTCTTTTTATTATTTTTATATATATAAAATTCCTGTTTATTGTTTTCTATAATAAGCAATAAAACAACATAAAATATACCTTATATGTTCAAAATGAGTTCGTATATACCACGCTTAGAAACAATTAATTAAGGTGCAGCTGCGACAATTACCAGTGCGATAAACCACCATAAAAACTTAAAATCAAAAAATGTCGCGCTAAAGAAGCATTACATACACAAACTGATGGTGCATAAATTTTCAACTTAGATCAAAATAAACATTAAAGTGCAGTGCAAAAGGATTGAAGTGCATTATATGATAATTGTGTCAAAAACAACTTTAACACATATGTATAGCTCAACAGCTATAATAAGTCCATAAACAGTCTTAAAAATAGAAAAAGCACACAGTTCCAAAAAAAAAACCAAAAGGTAGGGAAGAGATGGTGAACCGGTGATAGAAAATATGAATGTAGAAGACCAGAAAATCCACTTTATGCTCCGCCACCACTAAGAAACGTAGAGCACCTCCGGTGACGAGGGGGGTAAAGATGGACTCTTACCAGAGCATGCGACCCACTATCGCTAGTAAGGGTCAAACACGCTAGCAATTAAAACCCTCTGCGGGGTATATGCTGTAGTAAAACCACTCTCCCAATATCAGCGAGAGGCTCCGTAACCACAATAGGGGTGCGGCTCTCCTTAAATCAGGTGGACTCCGGACAAGTTAGGGGATCAGCTGTTAGACTCCCAAAGGTGTGCCATATGGAAATGATAAAGGCCACATAGTGTAACACCGTCAAGTAAAATTTATTAAAAGGCTAAAAACAAGATACTCACAAACATCACATGTAAATTTGCATTGTGCAGATAAGAACAGCCGGCAAGTAACAAAACGAAAGCCGTACGGGATTACATGAGGCGTGGTGACGTCAGCACGTAAGCTCCGCCCTACATGTTTAGTCAGAAATTACGTCTTCCTGGGGCACCTTATATGTGTCTGAACATTGATTTATACTGATGATAAGATGTAACCTTGTGTAGCAACAGCTCTATATATGCACTTTAAAGCGGAGTTCCACCCTGAAAACATTTTTCTCTTTCGTTCATTGACAGACACAGCGATCCATTTTTCTTGACCAGTAGGTTATATCGCCCTCTACAGGAGTAGGACTAGGCAGAAAACTAGGCAGAAAAGAAAAAAAAAAAGACTTGACTACACCTATAGGCAGTCCTAGGTGATATACACTCCCCTCTCTGCTATAGGCCTTCAGTTTTTTTCTGCCTAGTCAGGAGTAAGGACGTGGCTCCCCGCTGGGATCTCAAGTCCTAGCAAAATTTTTTGTTTGCTATTTTCTTTTTCCCTGGATTTTTTCCCCAGTGAGACCTACAATCACCTGCCGGACTGGTCACTATAGGGCCAGAGGGTCTCCCCAGTCTGGCCAGCAAGCGCGGGCAGACCGCAGCTCTGCGCTAGGTCGGCCGCGACATAGCCCCACTGGACGGGGGCTGACCCTGTGAGTTGAATGTCTTGCGAGGTCGCATACGACTGGATCTAGGCCTGAGTCACAGCGTTCCTCATGGCCGACAGCCCCCCACTGAGGGGTGAGGAGGATCTGTCTGGGAGCATACCCGCTTGGCTTTCACTGGATCGGTGAGTAGGGGGCCCCACCTCTTCTTCCCTGGACGGGGTGTGGGGTGCAGGTACTCCCTGGGGTGGTTGGCCCCCCTCCCCCCACCTGTTCCCAGGTGAGGCCCAGGCTTCTGGCCTAGAGGCCTGTTTTGGGCTCCTTTCCCACCCCCCCTCCCACCCTGGGGTTGTTGCGGGGGATTGGGTACCTCCTGGACCCATCTGCTGCCCTAGTTGGGCCTGGGGGCGGGTGACCAGGAGGCCGCGATTGTGGCCTCCTGTGGTGACCCTCTGGAAATTTAGGCCGGGGTTTTGTGGCCTACCGACCGAGGGCCAAGTTGGGGGCCCCAAGGCGGGCGGCGGGGTCCGCCGCCTCCTGTTTCAGCTAGTCCAGCCTCCGTTCCATGGCGGTCTGATTCGCGGCCAAAAACCTACTAGGCTGCGCCCTAAAGTAGGGCTTTAGGCATACCAGGCCTCATGGCTGCCTTCTGGCAGGGGTGACTCCCTTCAGGGGTTCCTTTGGGTCAGCCCCCCCGTGGATGTCCCATGTGCAGGGCCCGGCTCGGCTTCCTCTGTGCAGGACCTCAGGCGGTGCCCTGTGTGGGGGGTCTCAGTGTGTGCCTCTTGCGCAGGGCCTCAGTGGCATTCCCTGCGTGGGGCCTTAGTGGCGCTCCCTGCTTGAGGCCTCTGTGGCGTCCCCTGCATGGGAACTCAGTGGCGTCCCCTGTGCGAGACCTCGGGAGTGTCCCCTGCGCGGGACCTCGGTTGCATCCCATGTGCGGGACCTCGGTTGCGTCCCATGTGCGGGACCTCGGTTGCGTCCCATGTGCGGGACCTCGGTTGCGTCCCATGTGCGGGACCTCAGTGACGTCCCCTGTGCGGGACCTCAGTGGCGTCCCCTGTGCGGGACCTCAGTGGCGTCCCCTGTGCGGGACCTCAGTGGCGTCCCCTGTGCGGGACCTCAGTGGCGTCCCCTGTGCGGGACCTCAGTGGCGTCCCCTGTGCGAGACCTCGGGAGTGTCCCCTGTGCGGGACCTCGGTTGCGTCCCCTGTGAGGGACCTCGGTTGCGTCCCCTGTGAGGGACCTTGGTTGCGTCCCCTGTAAGGGACCTCGGTGGTGTCCCCTGTGCGAGACCTCAGTTGCGTTTCCTGTACGGGAACTCAGTGGCGTCCCCTGTGCGGAACCTCTGTTACATCCCCTGTGTGGGGCCTAGACTGGTGTGGGGGCCTCTGTGCGGGAGCTTGAACAATCTGGCCAACTGAAGTGGTGGACAGGGGCGGTGGCCACGGCAAAAGCATCCCCTTTTCCCTCCTATCTGGCAACATTTGCCCAGGAAGCATGGAAGGGTTCACAGCGCCCATTTGTGATCCAAAAGAGGATCGTGATGGGGTACTCTTTGGGGGGTCCCTCCTTAGGAAGTGGACTGTTTTCCACCAGTGGTGGATTCCCCTGTCTCTTAACACCATAAGACTACCATGATGCCGGTAGGGAAATCTCTGGTTTTACAGATCCGGCAGAAATGTCTGGAGCTGAATTCCCCACGGTTGGTCTGCTATGTCTCTTGACCGCAGCCCCCCTGGTTACTGAGCTCTCTGTTTCCACAGTGCTGCTTTGACCTGTATGTGTCCTGGATGTTGGTAAGCGGACTATCCATTGTCGCTTCGGGGCAACCCTGGCTGACCGCGTTACGGGTCTCACGAAGGGGGAAGGTACATCTCTAACTCATTCAGTCTCGCAGATGCGGTCCTCCTTTCGAGGCACCCAGTTCTTTCATGCTTCAGGGTCCACTGTCAGGGTTTTCAAACTTTTCGGGAGGTTCCAGACGGACCTGGTTTGGCAAGCCGAGAGTGGGTTTTTATGACCCGCGGACAAGGCCTCTTCAGCTCATGGGTGTGCCCTCATTCGTATCTGGAATGAGAGGGTCATCTTGCTCTTGTTCAGTTTCGAGATAGTGTTATGGCCTTGTTTCTCACAATGGGTTTTTTTTTTCCCTCCCATTAAGCGTCTCTTATCAGACCGTTTGCAGTTCTCCTCGTGGGGCCCTGTTTCTTTGGGGTGTGCTTGTCCCGGTTCCTGTCGGAAGCTTTTTATTCTTCAGTACTGTTCACAGTCAAAAGATGGAGGGCATGGTGTGGTGGATCTGGACATCAAGGTTCTGACCTGCTTTTGTGGGCACGGTAGCTCAGAATGGAGCCCATCCACTCAGTGATAGCGTCCCTTACGCTTGGGGACTTTTCTGGCTTTCTTCGATATCTTGAATGTCTGCTTTCGCACTCCACTATGTGCTCGACCTCAGCACTCCCTCCGTTCTGCTGTGTGAGGAGGCGCGTTACCGGCTTGTGGTGTTGCCTTTTGGTCTCATCGTCATTCCCCTGGTTATATCAGCGGGGGTTGCGGTCCTGGGCTACCTGGTCGATCCTTTTCTGCGAGCAGAGTCCTCGACTGCCCCGTGGGGCGATAGAACTCATATACTGACCTTGACAGAATCCAGTTGGCTTTTATACTACTGGGAGTCCGCTCTGGCTCTTTCTGGAACACTGGGTTATCTGGGCCTGACTCGAACCCCAGGAGTTGCTTGCCACATTTCGTCTACTGTATCAGGCAGGTGGAGCTCCTTGCCGACCTGCATGTGGTTGTTGGGTCTAATGGTATCTGCTTTTGAGGCGTTTCCATTGCACAGTTCCATGTAAGCTCCCCTTCAGGGAGTTCCTGGCGTAATGGGACTAGAGCCCGAGGTCTTTGGGTGATCGGATTGGCTGGATCAGGCACCCAGGGGTTTCCTGGTCTGGTGGCTTCGTTCTTCGGTTCTTTGACAGAGCAAATCCTTTCTCTCCGTGTATGGATGGCAAGGGCTCAGACTTTGGATCATGAGCGGATCGTCTTCGGGGTTTCCCGGTACAGACCTCTCCTACGTACGTTTCCTGGGATTGAAATTCTATCGGCTAGCGTGGGACCACTGGTGCATTCTTCGCTGAGCAGTGTTTCCTCAGATAGGTTTTCGATGGGCACCTTGTGCGTACCAGCTCAGCAGAAAGGGACAGAGAGCTTGGGCTCGGTCACGGGGTCTTCTGGTGGGCTTTCACATGTTCTGGTGGCCTGTGGGGCCGGTATCGTTTGGTCTAGGCTTCTCCTCTTCGTCAGCTTCGGCTGTGACCTTTGCACAGGATCATGGCCACAGGGATTCCGGTTACTCTGTTCTGATACTGTCGGTCTTTGTAAGCTGACCTGGTATGCCTGGTTATTTATGTTCCTTTTAGGACTACCTTTTGAGGAGGATCTGCGGTCCCCAGGGCCATTCTTCCGTCTTGCTTACAGTCAGTGGTTTTGTTTTGATGACCTGGCTGTCATAGCTAGGTGGTGCTATTCTGGCACTGCTGAAGACTGAGGAGCCTCCCTCTAGGGAAAGCTACCACCGGATGTGACACTTTCGTCCTTCTCGGTGGTTCCAATTCTGTCCTTCCTCCACGGGGGATTGAGCAGACATGGGCTTGAGTACCTTCAAGTACTAGGTGTCAGCACTGGAAGTTTTCTTCAGCATCCCCTGGTCTTGCATTCTTTGGTGCATACCTTTTTGTTCAGGGGCTCAAAGTCTGTCTTCACTGGTGTGGTCTCTTCTACCGCCGTGGGGTCTTGACTTGGTATTTTCCTTTTGAATGAGGACAATGTGTTCCTCTCTCTGTCCCTTGTCAACATATCCTACGGAATTTGGGGTGATCGGGTGTATTTGCCAGCCCCTGAGTCTTGTCAGAGGTTAGACTCATGGTTTTTGATGCGGTCGGACCGAGTATGGGGCAGTCTGCTTCGCTTGTGACCATTTCTGGATGGCTCAGATGGATAATGACTCTGACCTATTCTGTCGGGGGTCGGGTTCCTCTTTTTTCCCTGTTAAGGCGCACTCTGCTCTGGTGCTTAGGGCTTCTTGGGTCTTCTGTCATCAGCCGTCGGTTGCGAAATTTGGCTGATGGCCTCCTGGTAGTAGGTGTACACTTTCACAACATTCTACAAAGTGGATGTGCTGGCATCTGCGGATGATGCTTTTGGCCGTGAACCGGAAAGGTACTTCATGATGATGTGGTATTACCATGAAATGCATAGAGGTCACATCCGCTTCCTCTGACGCGGCTTCCGTTTCGCGGCTTCCGTTTCCGGTTTGCGGCTTGGAACGCACGCCGCTTTGACTGTAACCAACCAAGGCTGAACGTGCTAGTGCTGGCATACAACACTTTTTAATGTGAGTAACCATTTTAGACTACGTTATATGGATTGTCTTTCAATAAATTGAGTTGCGCTATGAAGCTGTTCCTTTGTTTTTGTGAGATTTGTTGCTCAACTTGAATTTGGAGAGGAAATTGGAGTACTTGCATGTATGGAGCCATCCAGGGTAGCCTAGTGGAGGAGAAGGTGTTCCAGTGTAATATTTGATGACAAAAAACGCAAGTTTATTACATGCATCTGGTGAGTGTGTAGTGAACCTACACGTGTGGTGGTGGAGCACTCCAATATTACAGAAGAACCACATTCCTTGTTGATACCTGTAGTTTTCCTTCACCTGGTGGATGGGCTTACATATTTCCTTTAAACATTGAAGATATCTACTGTCTTTATGTGAAAGACTTTAACATTGGACTTTGCTGATTTTTGCTGTTTATTCAGATTCATTTATACTGTTTGTATTTGCTATTGCACTTTAGCATGCACTGCACTTGTGGTCCACTTAACCATATGATATAATTTAATTTTTCAATTCAATTTACATGTGGATCTAATAGATCTATTTATCTAATCAGTTTGCTATTGCACTTTACTATGCACTGCACATGTGACGTATGAGTAAGCGCCATAACTTTCCTATTCCACTATCCATTGGTTCCAATATATGCCACCCTCGCCACCTCTCCTATTCAGTCGTCAGTTGCCAGGACCACTGGCTCTGCCCCCTAGTTCCGCTCTTCCGACTCCTGCTGCTGCTTCTTGCCTCTAGACTTCACCTGTAAGGTAAGCCTGGCACCTGAGCATACTGTGTGTCCTACTGTAACTATGCTCCCTCTTATCACACTGCACACTTGCCACACTGCCCCCCCACCTGTCAGACTGTCCCCCTCTTATCACACTGCCCCCCCACCTGTCACACTACTCCCCTCTTATCACACTGCCCACGTCCTACTGCTCCCACCTGTCACACTGCTCCTCTCATCACACTGCCTACGTCCTACTGCTCCCACCTGTCACACTGCTCCCACCTGTCACACTGCCCACATCCTACTGCTCCCACCTGTCACACTGCCCACGTCATACTGTCCCCCCATCACACTGCCTCCCACCTGTCACACTGCCCCCCCCCCCACCTGTCACACTGCCCATGTCATACTGTCCCCCATCA
>BLSH010226082.1:229081-240749 GCA_018402905.1 Glandirana rugosa
CACTGAGGTAATATGGTCAGAGAAGGGCTACAGAAAAGACACCGAGACGGGTTAACCTGTACGACGTACTACCATGTGCTTAAAGGTCCGATGGTGGTAATGAGAATGTGAAGCTCTGTACAGAGCTTTTCCTGTACATTCATTCTGTGCAGCTGAGGTTGCAAAGATGGAGATTGAGGGCCCCCAGACTTGGAGGAAAGGGCCCCTGTCAGGGGGCCCTTCATGGTTTCATGCACTGGGGCCCTGACCTTCTTCTGCAGGTCCTGCAACGGGGTACATAAGACCTTGGGGGTCTGGACAGAGTCCTCTGCTGTGAGTAATGGTGGTAGCCTGGAAATTCGTGTACCATCATGCAGCATGTCCAATTGGGCAGAGCCACAGAAAAGACATCGGGAAGAGACTGGTATAATGGAGTCACCTTGAACCCCTGTCCCTTATCTGTGGGTCCTGTGATGTGGTGATGGAAGCTTAAAGTGATTCTAAAGGTTCAAATTCAATCAGTGGTTTTGCACAGAGCATCCTGGATCCTCTTCTTTTTGGGTCCCTGACAGTGGTCCTGGCTCCCCCCCCCCCCTGCTGAGTGCACCAAATAGCAAGTCACTTACCATGGGGGCACTCAAGCAGGCTCGCTACCGAGCTGCATTCCTGTGACTTGACATTGTCACACAGAGCATGGTGTGGCCCCATCCCCAGCTCTTTTTATTGGCTCCTGCTGCTGTGCGAGCCAATGAGGAGACAGAGGCCTGGGAGAGCTGCTGCTTTTGTACACATCTGTGGCTCGAGACGGGGCTCAGGTAAGTGTAAGGGGGAATGGGGAGAGACACTGCACCCAGAAGATTTTTTTACCTTAATGCACAGAATGCATTAAGGTAAAAAAAAACTTCTGCTTTTAGAAACACTTTAATGCTATGGGTTTAGTGTATATATAGGAAAGTGGTCCCAACTCTTTGGTGCTTCCAAGGAAAGGAATGGAGTTGTAGAGGGAAAATGGCTTAAAAAATATGTACTTGTGCTTAGCACTGAAATGACTGTTACCAGGGCCACTGATAAGGCAGTACAGCCAGCCCTCCTGCACCGGTCCCAGGCCCCATCAGTTCAAAAGGGGGACCCAGACACCTCCCAAGCAGGAGCGACACCTGCACTGCCCTGCCTTATTGCCAACTCTTGTTGCCCCCTGCAGTTCTGCCATCTTCTCCTCCTTTTACTCCCACTGGCTGCACTGCAGTGGGATTGGTATCTGCGCTCCAACTCCCCTGCTGTCCAGGCCCCTCTGTGTGCCCCTCTCCTCCCCAGCAGCGCTGCCGGCTTCCCTCCTCTCCCGTCAGCAGCAGGGGGATGTTTCAGGGTGGAGGGTGGGGCGTTAAATATGTCTTGTTTACCAGCCCCTTCCTTTCCTGAATACACACAGTGAGCGATTTGTACCAAACACTCACTGTGTTCATTCATCACTGATGCAAAGAAAATTGTGCTTGGAAACATGAACAGGAAACCTCAGAGCACTTCCTATTCATTCACTGTCCAGGGCAGCTGAGGCTGTAGAGAAAGGGACTGGGGAATCTGTGTCCTCAGTTCCTTTCTCTGTCTCAAATGTGAGATATCAGGGGTTTGTTTAGACCCCTGATATTTCACCAAGGCCCCTTAACAGGGCTCTTAAAAAATGTAAAAAAAAAAAAGTAGAGGGGCCCTGTTGGGTAGGCTGTACGGGGCCCCATGATTTCTAACAGCAGCCCTGACTGTTACAGAATGTCCAGTGGCAGAGAGTTCTTCGACAACAGGTGGAAGGTCATCTTATTTGAGAAGATGCGGGATGGGGACTTGTACAGTCACCAACACCTGCCCAATCTTAGTCCTCCTATTCTTGTAAGATTTAAGGGACAAGGGTGTATCGTGAAGGGGTATTGTAAATGTGTACTTTTTATCAATTTAAGAGTAGATTTTTGGATCCATGGAGAACTTGATTCTCAAAATCAATCTTAAGACTTTTCTGCCAGATATGGAGAAATGTTCCATCTTGAGTACAATCTCTCCCAACTCTTCAAATCCACCCCTGAGAAAATCCACGCCAAATGAGGAGTTTTGTACCATTGGGCTAGAAATGTATAGCAAGACATAGAGTTTATGGAAGAAATGTGAGAGTTTTGTAACTTAAATGGGTTTGAATTCTATTTCTCCCTTTCCATTCTTTGATGAATTTGGGCTAGAGACCACACTGGACTGGTTCAGTTACTTATAAGGTATTAGGTGGTGGTGCTGATCCTTTTTCTTTTGTTTTTTTGAGGTTTGGGCTGCTACCTTATTGGTACAACACAGCTGTTGCTTCAGTAGAAATCATGCTTTAATGAGAAGGATGGAGCACTCAGTGTCTGAAATAATGCAACGCTTGGTGGAAGAATACTAATGTTTATTGAAAGCCTGAGAACATACAGATCAAGCCAATTGTTTTTGGGGAATTGCTTCCCCGTTCTTCAGGGCTGCTGGTATGTGTTAACAGAGATGGATTCTGCAGTAGTACCAGTAAATGCCAGATTATGTATTGCTGATGCATAAAGACGAAGGATGGTGATTAGGGAATGTGCTTTTGCCTCTGCATTACACAAGCCAGCATTTGCCATCACAAATGGTACTACGGCGGAGTCCATTCATCTCTGTTAACACGTACCAGCAGCCCTGAAGAAGAGGGAGGAAATTCCCCTGAAATGCGTTGGCTTGATCTGTATTTTTCTCACACTTTTAATAAACTTTAACCACTTCAGCCCCGGAAGGATTTCACACTTTAGGACCAGAGCACTTTTTGTGATTCGGCACTGCGTTGCTTTAACTGACAATTGCGCGGTCGTGCGACGTTGTACCCAAACAAAATTTGCGTCCTTTTTTTCCCACAAATAGAGCTTTCTTTTGGTGGTATTTGATCCCCTTTGCGTCATTTCTGATCACCGCTATAAACAAAATAAGAGTGACAATTTCGCAAAAAAAACCCCAAATTTCTTACTTTTTGCTAAAATAAAAATCAAAAAAAAAATAAATTTTTTTTTTCATCGATTTTGGCAGATTTATATTCTTCCTCATATTTTTGGAAAAAAAAATTGCAATCGTTATTTATTGATTATTTTGTGCAAAAGTTGCTGCGTTTATGGATGATGAGAATTATTTTTGGGGTTTTTAGTATTTTTTTACTAGTAATGGTGGCGATCTGCGATTTCTATTGGTACTGCGATATTGCAGCAGACATGTCAGACCATTTTGACACTTTTTTGGGACCATTGGCATTTATACAGCGATCAGTGTTATAAAAATACACTGATTACTGTGTAAATGCTATTGGCAGTGAAGGGGTTAACCTGCAGGGGGCACTCTAAGGATTAACTGTGTTCCCTGAGCGTGTTCTAAGTGTATGTGGGCTGGGCTGGCAGGGGGAGGGGAGTGATCACGGCTTCCATATACAGGAAGCCTGTGATCACCGCCCTTCCCCCTCTGTCAGAACGGAAATCCGTGTTTACTTACACGGACCTCCATTCTTTCACTGCGGGGGGTGATCGAGTCCACCCTACCCCCTCCTTCGCTCCCCCTGAACACAGTGAGCGCGCCCACAGTGCGGGATCTCGCAGACGGCGTCATATGACGGCGGTTTGCGATATCGTGCCATCTTGTCGCCATCAGATGGAGGTCGGCAAGTAGTTAACATTCTTCCACCAATAGTTGCATTACACCAGGAGCTCCTTCCTTCTCAATCAAGTATTTTATTGCTGAAGTAAGGGGTCTGTGTAAAATGTAACATAAGCAAGGGTTTATGCATATGGGAGAAGCGGTGTCTCATATCTTGTTTATTCTCATATAAAGATTAAGGCCTCATGCACACAGGACGTTTTTTTGACTGTTTTTCAGCAGCTGTTTTCAGCTGCAGACGTTTTTTTTCTACAGTCAATAAACCCTCCATCATGTTATCCTATGTGTTCATGCACACATAGGCTGTTATCAGCTGTTTTTAGCTGGGGCGTTTTTGAGCTGTAAAAAAAACCCCAAGACCAGAGGGTTTTTTTGGACTATTTTCAGCTGTAAAAAAAACCCCCAAGACCAGAGGGTTTTTTTGGACTATTTTCAGCTGTAAAAACGTTCAAACGCTTAAAAACGTCCAAAAATGCCCAAAACACTCAAAAATGTCAATCCCCAACATTTTTGGACGTTATAGAGCAATTGAAAAAACAAAAAAAAAAAAAGCTGGCCCTTTAAAAACGCGAAAAACCGTCAGTAATATAACGCTGGTAAAAGCTGAAATCATCCCTGATAAGCTACTGATGTTTTTTTGCTGTTTTTTTAAAGTCCTGTGTGCATGAAGCCTTAAAGGGAGTTAGGTCTGTTGCCAGTCGCACTTTAAGGCCTCATGCATGCAGGATGTTTTTGGATGTTTTTACAGCAGCTGTTTTCAGCTGCAGATGTTTTTTTCTACAGTCAATAAACCCTCCATCATGTTATTTTATGTGTTCATGCACACATAGGCCGTTATCGACTGTTTTGGGCCAGGGTTTTTTGAGCTGCAAGACCAGTGGGTTCTGATAGTTTTTCAGCTGTAAAAACGCTCAAAAACGCGGCTCACCATCACCACTGAAAAAAAAAAAACCGCTGCAAAACGATACTGCTGAAAAACACTCAAAAACGCTGAAAAACTCACTACAAAGCTACTGATTTTTTTAGAAAGTTTTTTTAATGTCCTGTGTGCATGCGGCAAAGGCCCCTTTCACACATATGGACTTGTTCAGGTCCGCCTGTCAGTTTTTCAGGCAGACCTGAATGGACGCTCCATTGTCCTCTAGGGAGCGACGGTCAGTGGTGACATGTCCGCTGACATCCGATCCACTAAATACAGATGGATGGAAACCCTATTTCCCATCCATCAGGCGGATTCATTTTCATCCGATCCCCATAGAGGATAGCGGGGCTCTGACAGGTCTGTCCCTGCATAGTGAGAAGAGACGGACCTGTCATCTGCCGGCTCAGCAGGGATCAATGGATCGATCCTCGCTGAGCAGTGGAGTCCGTCAAAACGGACTCTGCTAGTGGTAAAGGGCCCTTAAGCCTCATACACACGCACTGATTGTTGGACGACCGCACATCCAACTTTTGTCCAAATTGGTTGTTGGCAGCTTTGTCTAGCGTACTGACGGTAGTCAAGTAATCGTCCAACAAAGCCGAACGTAATGACGTGTTACGAGCGTATAACGAGGAAGTTGAGGTGAATGTGAATTAGAAACGCTGCTTTACACGACTGTGCACTTCCTGGATTCCAAGCATTCGTGTTTGCACTTCCAACTTTTGTATACATACGACCCAACAATCGGCCAACAAGTTTTCTAGTCTTGTCAGCCAACTTCTCTTGGACGACAATTGGAAATCGGCTGTCGAATTGTGAGTACTAACAGTCAGAACAGCAGCCAACAGGCTGTTGGACGACCGTTGTTGGCCGATTATTGTACTGTGTGTACGGGTCTTTAGAGTCGCTTGAATGAAATCAAGCAGTTGTCTGTATCTCCAGTGGTCAATGGGGGATATTCCTAGGTATTGTCTCAGAGTCAAGTTTTAAACCAAGGAAACTCCCCCACTAGGGTCAATGTGGAAGTTAATGGGTCCAAGTCACCTTTAGGCTTGGTTCACACCACAGCATGGGTCCGACGCATCCCCGTTCACTGTTTCAGGTCAGATTTTCAGCCTGAATTTTTGGCTGATTTTGGATTTGAAATGGACCAAAAGGTGCACAGTAACCCCTGTGCAATTCGCACCGGAGCAGCTCTGGAGCTGTTTGAATCGGCTCCATTGAGAGCTGGTAGCAATCACCGGTCATGCGAATTCGCCGCATCCAATTCGCAATATTGTGAACCCAGTCTTAGTGTTCAGTCTCGTGCTTAAAGTTGCTAGAGTAAGCAGTGATGTCCAAGTTCATAAGCAAGGGAAGGGAGAAAACAGCGCAGACCTCTGGTGTAGTAAAATAATTAAATGGGCATTATTAAAAATAACAGATTATGCACTCACAAAATAAAATGTGAAAGCACGCATATAGTCCTTGAGAAAGGGCCCACTCAACACATAAAACAGTCTCAAGGAAAGGATGCATGAGCAGCCACAGTGTCCGGATCACTGTGTGGCCAGCTGACAGGTGAAGCACTGGGCTGGATGCCAGAAATGAGCTGAAGACGAGGAGTCCTCGAAATGCGTCATGCAACCCCACTTTTACAGGAGACCATTGTCCACTGTGAGCTGCCCATGGGATTGAGCGAGCCAAGCAGGAGCAGCAGAGATTTCTGGCATCCAGCCCAGCTCTTCATCTGTCAGCTGGCCACACAGTGATAAGGACACTGTGGCTGCTCATCCATCCTTTCCTTGTGACTGTGTTATGTGTTGAGTGGGTTCTTTTTCATGGACTATATGCACCCTTTCACGTTTTATGAGTACATAATCTGTTGTTTTTATTGATGCCTGGCATTTGATCCTTTTACTACACCAGAGGTCTGCATTGTTTTACAGGGGCGTAGCGTGGGTTGTAAGCGCCCGGGGCAAGGCAACTAATTTACGCCCCCTAACTTGTAGACTTGCCCCAGCACAAAGGTGTTAAATAACTTTCACTGGTCACTAATGCATCAGTGACCAGTGGCAGAACATTAACCCCTTCTTGCTACACTTTACTAACAACATTTTTAATGAATTAATCCCTTCAACCCCCCCAAGAGCTAACCAGTCCATTTCACAAGAAAGAGAAACAGTGGAGAAGGGGGGGGGGGGGCAGGGTAAGAGAGAGAAAGGGGGTGAGAGAGGTGAGACAGTACCTTCTAAGCCAGCAATAGGACGTTCATAAAGGCCAGCAGCGGGCAGGGCCCATTCTCCTTCTGGGTGATGATAGGGGTGCTCTTGTCCTTCCAGAGCAGGGTTTCTCAACCAGGGTTTCGTGGAACCTTAGGGTTCCTCCAGAGGTTGCTAGGGGTTCCTTGAGCAATGGTCAATTTCTATCTCTCTGATAAATTTCCAATGATACCATTGATATTTTTAGCTATCTGTAAGGTGATAATTCTTCCCAATGACCACAAGTGTAAGGAGCATTCTTCCCGTTGACCATCACATTAATGTATCATGAGTTGTAGATTTTTAATTTTTAGCAGGGGTTCCCCGAGACCAGAGAATTATTTCAAGGGTTCCTCTGTGTTGAAAAGGTTGTTCCAGAGGATCCCTGGCTGCCCGCTCCACAACAATGACTGGGCCCAGAGCAGCTACCCTTTTTGCCTCACGTTAAAGAAGGCCCTGGGATCCATCACACTTGGGTCAGCGCCACTCTAAATGTTGCGCCTGGGTCCACCGCCCCGGCTGCAATGTCCCCCCCCATGCTACACCATTGCTGTTTTCTCCCTTTCCTTGCTTCTGTCTTGACCGGTGGAGTTCCCTTTCCCTGATTACAGCAGCACTCCTCCTAGTGTGTAGTAGTTGTGTGGCTAGGTGCTGGGCTACTAGCTCAGTAATTCACATTATTTACTGATTGCTGTATTTATATTTACATTTAGAATTTGAGGTCATATTTGTCATGCATAGCATTTTGGTTTGTTATGGTCAATTCAGGGAGAGTGTAGTGCTGTGAGCCTAACAAGCTCCTGGTGTAAGGCTTTTTGTGGTTTTTGGCATGTCCAAATTCATAGCCCTCTTTGTAAAGCCGGGATCTAGGTGTGCCTGGTAGATTTCTGCCTGCCTTTGTTCTTTCTAGTGCCACTCATAATTTATCATCTGAATTATGATACCAATTCACTATTGGCGCCAATGCTTTATATTATAAGGCTATGTCAGGTAGGCCGAGGCCTCCATTAGATTTCTGTCTATATATGGTAGATTAGGCTAGTCTAGGATTTTTCCCTTAGCAAACATACATTGATGTAAATACCCTCAGATTAAAGCTGAAGGTCTGCAGTTAAAGCACATCTTGTTCGTTTCATTTCAAATCCATTGTGGTGTTGTATAGAGCCAAAAAGATTAGAATTGTGTCGATGTCCCAATAATAATGGAGCTGACTGTATATGTGTGTGTGTGTGTATATATATATATATATATATATATTTGATACCAATAAGATATTTGCAACTGAAGGCAGTTTCAAATGTAAGGTGATTAGGAACTGCATGCTTGTAAGCAATAATCCCTGTGTTACCCATAACAACCAATCCTGTATTTTCCATCCATCCCTGGATTTGACCATTCCAAATTGCATGACAAGTCGGCCGGCAGTGGAATCGTTCAAATCACTGTGACTCAGAAAAAGGTTCCTGCACTACTTTTTTTTTTGCAATTTCATTGTGACTTGCATTAACTTCTGTTACATGAAGTCGCAGTGAAATAAGAGGTCCAAATCACATTGATCTGTGGCTTTGACATTGCTCTGAAGTAGCGCAATTCCAAAGCCACACTGATGTCAACCACAAGCCTGAGGGGCATATCTATTCACCAAAACTGTACACAACACTCTACCCTGAGGCCACCAAATTGCAAGGATGCAAACTTTGCATTTTCTGACTTTTTAAAAACATTTTTTTTTAGAAAATAACAGCATCTGCAGATTGAAATGGAAACATTCTTAATAATAAATTACAAACTTCCTTGTATAGAAATTGTATATATTTTTTCTTTTAGCAGCAGCAGTAGACTTCTTTAAGTTGCTAACAAATGTAAGAAGCTGTACAGTCACGATCTGGCCACTGAAAGATCTTTTCACAGACATGAGGGTGATAGACTGGAGAGATAAAATCAGTCATGTTAGACCACCCCAACCCCTCTATAACTACATAATGTATATCTGGACAAATGAACCAAGGCACCATCAACAGATTATGTTTTTGTCACTGCATGGTGGAGATGATGGTAGGGTGCACTGATTTAATTTCTAAAAAGCACAGACTTCTTACCCAAAGGCCCAATAATGATTTGGTCATTTAAAATGGACACCATAAGGGGCTCTTTCACACAGGCAGCAGGCTCTACCACCCCTTTGAAAAACGATCTGCAGTGGATCCCTTTTTTGGAGGCAGCTGAGGGGCTGTTCAGGAGGCGATACTGCCACCATGAATGCTTTTTTTTTAAAATCCCGTGGGGGACTGTTCATTGAAATACCACACCGCACAATGTGCTGAGTTTTGGCACATGGTTATGGTACATAGAAAAGTGACGGTAGAAAAAGACTGAGTAGTCCATCGAGTCTGCCCCTTTTTATTTATTTATTTATATTAACCTTGTTGTCTGACTATGGATTTATGTTTATCCCAAGCATGTTTGAAGCCATTTACTGTTGACTGTCTCACAACCTCTGTTGGTAGTTTATTCCAATCATCAACCACCCTTTCAGTAAAATAATACTTTCTAAGATTAGTTTTGAACTTCCCCCCCAGTTAGTTTGAGGTCCCCGTGTTCTTGATTTTGCTTTCATATTGCAAAGACTGCCCTCCTGAACCTTATTCACCCCCTTGATGTATTTAAAGGTTTCAATCATGTCTCCCCTCTCCCTTCTTTCCTCCAGACTGTACATATTAAGTTCCTGAAGTCGCTCTTGATATGTTTTATCCCCCAGACCTTTCACCATTTTTGTTACCCGTCTCTGAACTCGTTCTATTTTATCAATATCTTTTTGTAAGTGAGGTCTCCAGAACTGGACACAGTATTCTAAGTGAGGTCTCACTAAAGATCTGCATAGAGGAATCAGAACCTCCTTCCTCCTGCTGGTGATCCCTCTACTGATACATCCCAGAATTCTATTTGCTTTACCCACTGCCTGGTCACACTCTTTGCTCATTTTGCAATCATCTGAAATAAGCACCCCCAAATCTTTTTCTTCTGTAGTGCTGGCTAACACTGTGCCCCCAATGCTGTACTCTAAGGGGATTTTTTTTCCCTAGATGCATTATTTTACATTTAGAAATATTGAACTGCAGTCTCCACTGCTTTGACCAATCTTCCAGTAATGCCAAACCATGTTGCATGTTACAGACACCTCCAGGGATATCAACCCTATTACACACCTTTGTATCATCAGCAAAGAGACATACATTGCCCAGCAAACCTTTAGTAATATCACTTACATAAAGGGTGAATAGAACAGGACCCAATACAGAGCCTTGTGGTACCCCACTAGTGACTGGTCTCCTTGAGTTAAATGATCAGTTTGAGCAAGCAGTACCTCTTTCCAGTCTTGACATGTTGAGTTAAATTTGCTACACCGCAAAGCATTGTGGCCACAGCAATGCGATCAGACTTGAGTGGACGCCATGTCATACTGGAAAGAGAATGGGGCTAACCAAAAACGTATATGAAAAGTTTTGACTGCTGCCCAGCCCATGTGAATTTACCCTTAGGCAGGCCATACACTGTGCAAATTTCTTTTCTGCAACCACCACGGGTTGTAGGAAAGAAGTTTGCAGGTTCCCCCATCAACACAGACAGTGCTGATGGAAATCCCTCCTGCTGAGCAATTGTCTACTCCCGGCTATAGCAGCCGCTAGCGATAATTGCAAGATGATCCGGCAGGCTGGTTGTACCCAAGTTGATCAATTAATATACTTGGTACATTTAGCCTGCCCATTAACGATTCAAATCTTGGCTGGTTCCTGTTGAACCACCTGAGATTCAAACCATGTATGGCAGGCCTTACAACATCTAATGATCACAGGAAACATAACAATTCAGCAATGTCTAGTAATATTATGTGCACACGATGTAGGAGGTATCAGGCAGCATCAACACTACAGGAAATAATGTATTACACAGATGTTTATTTAGGGTCGCTGTGGATGGAATTAACTGCAAAACTCTGATATGAGGAGAACTTTATTCCAAGAATACAACAGTCAAAAATATATTTTTTTCTGCAAATCTGTCTTTGAAACAGACAAGTTTACTATCGAAATAGTGTTTAACACAGTAACAGATACACAGAATTCTGGTAAGAGACTCGGTAGTATGGCTATATTAGTATGGTGGGGATGTAACTGACTGGGGGAGGGGATGGTCTTTGTTGTAAGGTTTATTGTTGTCATGCCACACCGAGAAAAGTGAAGAGAAAATAATAGAGGGCCCAAAGTATCAATATACACTTCTTATCTAAGGGATGGCTCACAAAGTTTTCTAGTCATTTACTGGGCAATATGTGCGCTCCTTCCTGCAGAGTGCTTACATGTGGAAGGAAATTAGGAGCAGACCATTAATCTGTGCAGGTTCATAGAACAAGAGAAGAAATAGGAGCACTAGGGACGTGGACCTACGATACACATGCTCTTGGTTACTAGTTCATTTATATTCCATAACTTGCCCTTTATACATAAGGATATCTCTGAATAAGGATGCCACTTCAAGAGGCGTTAATAACATAAAACGTACCACAGGGTTAAGGAACATCATCATAAATGTTTCATATACACAACAAACCCAATATGGATTAAATAGAAGTCCTTTATTCCTCTCTGTGTTCCTTCCTCACATTTAGGAAGGACACCAAGGATGGGGGTGGGGACGAATGGTACAGAATTTATGACATCACCTTTTACAACATAAAAACAGTTATCTAACCATGGAGTGGAGTGCAGGTGTATCAGTGTCCGTGTATATTGCTAGTTGTGATTGTGTACTGAAATTATTGTGTATCGCATCTAGGATTTGGTAT
>BLSH010226082.1:261563-278375 GCA_018402905.1 Glandirana rugosa
GTTTTTTTTTTGTTTAAAGAATGAAAAACGATTTTATGTTTAGGTTTTTTTTTTTATATTTTTTTGTAAAAAAAAGTAGCCAAAACCGGCTAAATATAAGAAGGAGTATAAACACTATTTTTTTAGCGTTAGTCGCAAATAACTAACCAAACGTGTTTTCACCAGCGCAAATGCCTACTACTCTTAGTGCATTTTTATAGCACTGATCGCTGTATAAATGCCAATGGTCCCAAAAAAGTGTCAAAATGTTCCGACATGTCCACCCTAATATCGCAGTACTGCTAAAAATCGCAGATCACCGCCACTACTAGTAAAAAATAAAAAAAAAAATAAAAACCCCAGAAATTAATTCTCATCATCCGTAAACGCGACCACTTTTGTGCAAACCAATCAATAAACGCTGATTGCGATTTTTTTATCACAAATATGAGGAAGAATATAAATCGGCCAAAACCGATGAAAAAAAATGTTTTTTTATATTTTTTTTTTTGGATTTGTATTTTAGCAAAAAGTAAGAAATTTGTTTTTTTTTTGCAAAATTGTCGCTCTTCTTTTGTTTATAGCGGCGATCAGAATTGACGCAGCGATGATCAAATACCACCAAAAGAAAGCTCTATTTGTGGGAAAAAAAGGACGCAAATTTCGTTTGGGTACAACGTCGCATGACCGCGCAATTTTCAGTTAAAGCGACGCAGTGCCGAATCGCAAAAAGGGCTCTGGTCCTAAAGGGGGAAATCCTTCCGGGGCTGAAGTGGTTAAGATCCTGGAGTGGCCTAGCCAGTCTCCAGACCTTAATCCCACTGAAAATATGTGGAGGGAACTGAAGGTTCAAGTTACCAAAACCCTACTGACTTGGAGAAGATCTGCAAAGAGGAATGGGACAAAATCCCTCTTGAGATGTGTGCAAACCTGGTGCCAACTATAAGAAACGTCTGACCTCTGATTGCCAACAAGGGTTTTGCCACGAAGTACTAAGTCACGTTTTGCCAAGGGGTCAAATATTTATTTCACTCATTAAAATGCAAATCAATTTATAACTTTTTTGAAATGCGTTTTTCTGGATATTTTTGTTGTTATTCTGTCTCTCACTGTTAAAATAAACCGACCATTAAAATTATAGACTGATCATTTCTACAAAATCAGCAGGGGATCAAATACTTTTTCCCCTTACGGTATCAGATGTGGTGTGTTGCAGTATTATTGCAATGTACCATACATGCACTAGGATGTTTAGAGCAATTTATTTTCAAAGGCATTCTGTCACATTAAGGCAGTGCACACGTGTTGCTGCATGCCAGAATGTATGGTAATACTCGGTTTGTGTTTAAAAAAAAAGTGCTCATCTGTTTTTGGTCCATGGCAGCCTATTCAGTCATTTTATCACTGCATCCGTGAAAGAGAATTGGAAAAATAATTCAGTCCATCTCATGCAAAAGTGAATATTGGTTCAATATGTATGGCAAACATACAGTAATCATCCTAATATTTATAATCAATATACTACCATGAACATGCAACACTATTAGGAGATCACACAAAGGCTGGACTAATGCATGTTCCACACTTGCTGAATATTTTATTCCCATTCATGCAGCTTCAAAACACAATGTGCACAATAGATACAAGCTGAACTATTTTTGGTATGGTTTATGCTTGGAAAAAATATAAATCATTTGTACCAGTGGTCTTAAGGATTACATCTACTAAAAGATTTCATGTATTAAAAAACTGAATTCCTTGGCTCTCACGTGTTTGATAGGAAAACTATGTAGGAGATAATTTACCTGAGTGGAAGGGCTCAGTCCGGGGGTAATGGCTGATGGACTTGGTCCTGGCATTGGATTCTGACATCTCACAGGGCTGTACTGGATAGTGGTGATGGAGAACGATGAGCTGGTGGTGGGCTCTGAGGTAATGGCAGGATTTGTCTCAGTGGTGGCAGCTGGTGGTGGAGACAGTTTTTGTGGTGGCATCTCTGGCGGTGGCTCTTCTTCTGGTGGAGGGGGCAGTGGTAAATCCATGAATTGGAGGTAGGGTGGTCTCTTCTGAGAAGAAACTTGTTGGGCTGACTCAGCCAGGGCCAACGCCAGCATCCGGGCAGCATTTTTCGGAGGTGGTGGGGGAGGAATGAAAGAAGCAGTGGTGACAGGGGCTGGATCCATGGGAGACTCCATTACACATGATCCTAGAAATAGAGGGGATATTTTGTCAGAACTATATTTATGTGCATAACTATTGATTAAAATGCACTTTACTGGAACATTCTCCCACATTATGGTTAATTGCTTGCTCTGGTCATCAGGCAGGCCCCTTTCTCACTTGTGTGACCTAAAATTTGCACAATTTTTTGCCACGATTTTGCTGCAATTTTAATGCGACTTTAAGCAATGCCTATGTAACCTTGAGGTCTATGGACCTCAAATCGCATCAAAGTCGGACCAAAGTAGTGCAGGGACATTGATAGTATAACTAGTAACTTGGGCTGCTATATAGACCATTTCCTTCAGGATTAGGTCATAGCATTACCCTCATATGTTAAGGATTCATGTCATATGTTGGACATCTTGTCCTCCTTTTAGATGGAGTTCAGAATATAAGTGGTTATCGCTAGATGTGGCTTACACATCGATAGAACATTGTGGCTTGAAAGTGGTTGAACATTATCTAATGCATAGTAAGTTACATCCTCTACAGATATCTTTCTTACGTGAATCTAAGAATTAATTATTTCTCCTTCATGGGGGTATTTTTATAGACCGGTCTGAGGGACCGCCATGGGGGCCAGATTTGCCCCTAGTTATGCTAACCTATTTATGGGTTACTGGGAAGATCAATTCATATGGGCTAATAACCCATATGGGGAGAATCTGGCCCTGTATGCCAGGTATATCAATGATATACTGATCATCTGGAATGGGACAGTGGAAGACTTTAGGGGTTTCCTTTCCCATTGTAGCAACAACCCTTTTGGCATCTCATTTACGCATGTCATGGACGATACTCATCTGGTATTTCTAGACCTCGAACTTCGGGCAGATGAAGACGGTAGCATCCTTTCAAAGACCCATTTTAAACCGAGTGCAGGGAACTCCTATTTACACGCAAAAAGCAATCATCATCCGAGGTGGATTAAAAACTTACCATTCGAACAATTTTGCAGATTGCATAGGACCTGTACTAAGAGAGAGGATTATGAGGCACAGGGAGTCATTCTCAAGAAGACGTTTCTTGAGAAAGGCTATAAGTGAGGAACACATAGAAGAGGCATACAATAAATACTGGGCATTGTACAGTAAGGGAGAATCCCTAGGTGAGAACTGACTGGCCAATGTGTCTAAATCTAAGAACAAGGATGCATACGGGAATTGGTCAGATTCCATTAGTTTCAGCACTACCTATAATACCAAGGCGTTCGATATACAATGTGTGCTGGCCTTATTTGCCCATGTGGTCTGCTATATGTGGGATGTAGGGTACACCCACTCGGTATGATTTGCTTTACATATATGTAGTATCCTGGGCAAGAAAGATACAACAAAAGTTAGACGTAAAGACAATTATTCGGTCCCCTGCCATTTTAGGCAACATTATAATGGGGACCCATCAGGCATGAGGGTTTTTGGCACTGAGATAGGGGGGAGACCAGGACAGTGGGAGTAAATATAAGAAGTTGTGTAAGAGGGAGACCACTGGATCTTTACTTCTGGGGGACTCAACGAAGATCTGGAGGTCCATGGGGGTTATTCAATAACCTGCCCTCCACATGGCCTCCTCCCTCTCTCTCTTTTTTCCTTTCCTTTAGTTTGGCCCCTGGCACCTTTGTTGTTGTTTTTAGTCCTGTATTGCCTCCTGCGTTCTTTTGAGTAATCTACAGGCTGATTATTCTCACCTTTCCAATAATCCGCAGAATTCTGGTCCATTAAATAGGATTCCACATTTTTTTAGTGTTTTGGTTACTTTCTCCACATCTTTGGATGCAGATATGAACATCTGCACCCTTAGTATGGGAGACCTATGACAGCATAGTTCCTCTATTTATTTATGTTTGTCCATTAGACCATGGAATTAGTCACATAACACAAATTTATCGAATGATAGGTGTGGTTTTAAATTAAGCAGCTAGCTAGTGGGTGTCAATTCTTCCTAATACTGGGTAAAATCCATGGTAAAATTAGGACTCATGCAGCCATCTCTATATTTAGAGATCCATGTAACAGTCCCATTCCTCATTTTTTTTATAGATACACTGCATTCAATTTCATGCTATGGATTCTATGAATTGTATTAACTACACGGAAAGTGGGTTTTTTGAAAAAAAATTTTTATATATATTTTTATTGTTCATATGGTCCTATTTTTCAGTATTAGTCTGCTGCAGGAAGGGTTGCTGTATACATCCACTGACAAACCTGGGTACATTCTTCACTGAATTGGCTCAGGTGTGAGCCTTTGGTGTCAGTCTGTTGCAGGTGATATGTACTGTAAGGTTTGCACCTCATGTCGTGTGCTTTCTCCTCTGATCTGCCAGGTCCCCATGGATCTTCTCTCCCTGCACCCCCCTCAACCCCTTCCTCTTTTTAACAAGATAGGAGAAGAGTTGGTGTGAAAGTCTTTTTTAGTCCAGCAGATGGACCGCTAACTAACAGCACAATTTGCGCCATATTGGGCCAAGCGGGCTTTGATTTTGAACACTGGTGTGCATGGCACACTCGGCCAAACCCTCTGGAGAAAATGCCCTCAAGTGTGGAAAGCAACAGTATCCTGGCTTCCGGATTAGTTCACATGACCGGAAGTACGGATGTCTGGGGGAGTAGCTGGAATGCAACACGTGATTGCGCTTCCGGTGTAGCGTATCAGCGTGCGTTCCAGGACATGTTTCCAGTACACCCACGCTCCTTGACAGTGAGTGTACTCATAATCGTGGGCATGATAGACACATCTACACACCCTGACGGCGACAGAGTCATTCTGAGAATCCCTAGGTCCCCCCTGTCTAAGATCAGCTGGTATGGGCGGTGAGTGAGTAGTGCAGCAAAGGCAGATACAACAGCCATACATGTATACACATACTAATAAATTGCTCTATTTGATTTGCATCATTTATACGTGGGGGACAGCAATCGTGATACTCAGCAGGTCTATGAGGTTTGCTTAGGCGTGATAGTGGTTTGCAGTGGGCCCTTCCCCCATTCTGTTATGGTATGGTTATTGCAGGGTCCGTGCATGGGTGTCTGGTTGAGCAGAGGAGGTGCATGATTGGAGCGTGCAAACCAGTCACAATGGAGTCCACACCCCAAATTTGGGCGGGGCACAGTGTGACTACACTCTCCCCACTATGTCATTCTTGGGCGTATAAGTCTGTGGTCTGGACATGGTACACTTGGCTCTGAGGAAGAGGTTAGGACCTAAAAACGCGTCAGCCAGCCTGTGTGGGTTACCATCCATCTGTGTGAGGCACACAAGAAAGGGACGTGAAGCCGCTGTGTATTGATGTGCTTTTAACTTGAACTTGCTTGTGAGTATGTTTTTATGATATTATAATAAATTGTCTATTGAGGATAATGCGCTAGGCCAGTGCGCCCTTGTTTTTGTGTCTGTGTACTACTTTGAAGTCGCTCAGATATGAACGGTACTCATTGGAAATCATGGGGTACGACTTCTGCGACTTGGGACTGTAAAGTCGCATGACAAGTGTGAAAGGGGCCTTACTCAGACAAGCAGCGCAGCAACCAGTCACCACTTCCCAGCAGTAAGGTGATTTCTGATTTGTTGCCATGATTTCTGCTTTTCTCTATGATAATCCAAAGGCCAGAATGGATGGTGGTTGTCAAACCATTTCCAAAACACATTTCAACTTGAATATGCACCTGGACATACAAAGGTGGGCATTTTATGGAATACAAAATGATCTTTCTGTTCACAAATGACCATTAATTTTATCAAAAACATTTGGAGTGGTTTTCTGAGCAGAATCTGACATATTTTTATGCAGCACACCTGTGCAATGAGATTACATACCTCTATATCTTATTGTATAGCGCAGGGTTTCTCAACTAGGGTTCCTCCAGAGCTTGCTAGGGGTTCCTTGAGCAATGAGCAATTTCTACCTCTCCCACTGACATAATTGATCTTTTTAGCTATCTGTAAGGGGTAATTCTTCCCAATGACCACAAGTGTAATGAGCATTCTTCCCATTGACCTTATGTATCATGAGTTGTAGATTTTTAATTTTTAGCAATGGTTCCCCGAGACCGGAGAATTATTTCAAGGGTTCCTCGGTGTTGCAAAGGTTAAGAAAGGCTGGTATAGCGTGATGTCATTACAAGGCAAAAAAATACACACACGTTCAGCTTCCAAAGGAATATTTCTGTAGTTAGATATATCAACGTTTATAATTATTTTTTTCCCAATGGCTGATCACCATACTGGTACTTTCTACAACCCATGCTTCAGGTTTTCATTACTCAAACCTTGCTTTGGTCATTTGCCAATAAAAACTGAAAGTGTGTCATTGGTTCTCTCTTGTGCCCCTATGTATGGGTCTTTGGGATGGCAGCACAGGATCTGTCACCAGCCTGAAGACCTTGTGCATGTACACAGTAGTGTGTGGGAGCCTTTGTACTACTATCTCAGCAGGGTTAGGGAGTGGTACGGAGACCCTCACAGGTAAAAAAGTCAAAATTAAGGAGGACTGCTACATTAATTTAAAAGCTGTATGAAAGTGAATACTAAATCCCATACAAAATGGACATACATGATGTTTTGGGTATTATAAAAACCAAAAAGGACTGACTGGAAAGCACTGCTATACATATAGGAAAGAAAGGGATTTTATTATAACTTACCGTAAAATCCTTTTCTCTGAGTTCACCGACAGACGCAGCTCTTCTTTGACATGTGGGTTTATGCTAATCCTACTAGGAGTTGACTAGGCAAAAAAGCAAAAGGATAGGCTGGCCCCTCCCAGGGGACCGTCCTCACTTCAGCATATAATCCCCCTGCAGTGCATAGCATATCAGTTTGTAACAAGCTGTACAAACGCAACATAGAGGGGTGGGTGCTGCGTCTGTCAGTGAACTCAGAGAAAAGGATTTTACGGTAAGTTTTAGTAAAATCCCTTTTTCTCTTACGTTCACTGACAGACGCAGCTCTTCCTTGACATGTGGGGATGTCCCAAAGCTGTGTCAGTAAAGAGGGGTGGGTAAACGACAACAACTGTACCCAACAGAAACCCTCAGAAGGCGCCAGCCGCGCCTACACTGCCGCCTGTAAAACTTTACGGCCAAAAGCAGCATCAGAAGATGCGGATACATCAACTTTATAAAACTTAGTAAACGTGTGCACCGAGGCCCAATTGGCCACCTTGCACACCTGTGACACCGAGGCCTGGTGTCTGAAAACCCAGGAAGTGCTAACAGCCCTGGTGGAATGAGCCGTGACTGGAAAAGGGGGTACCTTGCCCCGAACAGAATATGCATGAGTAACGATCTATCTGATCCAACGAGAAACCGTGGCTGATGAGGCCGCCAATCCTTTGAGCGGACCGTCCGTCAGTACACACAACGCATCAGACTTCCGAAGGGGGTCTGTAGCCGCCCAATACACCCTCATAGCCCTCACGACATCCAATTAATGTAACTCAAATTCCTAGGATGTGAAGGATGCGGACACAATGAAGGAAGAACAATATCTTCATTAATGTGAAAAAACCATCTTCGGTAGAAACAACAAGGCATCAGCCTTCCGAAAAGGAACTGTAGCCGTCAAATACACCTGTAATGCCCTTACGACCTCCAAGGAATGCAAAGCAATCTCCGTGCCGAGCGACGGGTGTGGGCACAATGAAGGTAGAACAATGTCCTCATTATGAGAAAAAGAGGAAACCACTCTTTTTGCAGAAAAGGAGAAGGGCGCAGCACCGCCTTATCCTATAAAGAAACCAAGTAGGGAGACCTACAAAACAACGCTGCCAACTCAGACACCCACCCAGAGGATGCAATGGCCACTAAAAGGACCGCCCTTCAACGGCAACCGAACCTGAGGAGCCACATGACGTACACCGTGTGCAGATCAATACAATGTCGCTAACACTGAAAAGAATCGTCACAGCCGAAATCTGGCCTTTGAGCGTCTCAAAGCCAACTTGTTATCCAGGCCTTGCTGTAAGAAAACCAGCACCTGAGCCATGGAAAAAAGAGCGGGAGTTCCAACCGCCCGCCTCACACCAGGCAAAGTAAGCCTTCCAGGTGCGATGACATATTTTGCGCGAAATGCACCTACGCGCTCTAAGCATGGTAGGGATTGCGGAGTCAGGGACCCCCCTATCCCTCAACACCTGTGACTCAATAGCCAAGCCGCCAAAGACAGCTATGGCAAAGCAGGGTGCAGGATGGGTTCCCAAGAGAGCAGATCTTCACGAAGCGGAAGTCGCCAGGGAATGTCCGTCACCATCCGCACCACGTCGGCGCACCAAGGGCGCCGAGGACAATCTGAAGCCACCAGGATTGTCGGGATTCCCTCCACTTCTATCCTGCGCAGGAGCCGCGGTAGCAGCTTAAAAAGGGGAGAAAAACTTAAAGCAGCCTGTACTGAAAACAAGGCGCTACCAGAACGTCCGTGGCGCCGCCAACGGAATCCTGTCCTGCACACAAAGGTCTGCACCTTGTGATTGAACCTGGGCGCCAGCAGGACCACGTCTGGCATGCTCCACCAGTGGCAGATCTGGCAGAACACCTCTGGATGTAGGTACCATTCCCCCTGATCCAGAGTCTGGCGACTGAAAAAGTCAGCTTGCCAGTTTTCTACGCCCGGTATGTAGATGGCGGAGATTGCCGGTACGTGAGATTCTGCCCACCCTAGAGTGTGGGCCACTTCCGCAGCTGCCGCCGAGCTTCATGTTCTGCCCTGATCGGACAGGTATGCCACTACTGTGGCAATATCCGACTGAACCCGAACTGGGAGGCCACGCAGCCTTGTCGCCCAGTGGGAGAAACAGAGCCTGATTGCCCTCAGCTCCAACACATTTATAGGAAGGCGATATTCCTGTGCTGACCAACGACCCTGAGCAGACAGCTGTGCCAGGACTCCTACCCAGCCCGATAGGTTGGCGTCCCTCGCGACTATGGATCAAGGCGGGGGGAGAAAGACTTCCCCAACATCAAGGCCAGGACCCGAAACCACCAGGACAACAACCCCCTGGTCTGGTGTCCAATTTGATCAGTTTGCCGAGACCATGAGCCCCGCATACAGAAACGTAAGGAGGACCACGGACGTGACAGCAGGACTCGCACTGCTACTTGTAGCGTCAGTAACTTGGCCGGAGGAAGGAACACCTTCGCCTGCTCCGTGTCCATAATTAGACCCAGATATATCAGTCGACAAGACCGAGTCAATGCCGACTTCTGCAGGCTGATCAGCCAGCCGAAATCTCTCATCGAGGCCATGGTGATCACAACATTGTCCGCCAGAGCCAGAGCCGAAGCCGACTCCGCTCGCAGGAGCCGATCGTCGGGGTATGCCCCCACGGTATTGCCTCACAGCACCAGAGCCAATAGCTTGGCGAAGACCCGAGTGACCGAGGCCAGGCCGAAGGGGAGCGCCACAAAATGATAATGTAGATCCCCTACCGCAAAGCGCAGGAAGCGCCGAAGACCAATGAGACATGCAGATAAGCGTCCCTGATGTCCAGAGATGCCAGGAAGTACCCTAGGTGAAGGATGGCTACGGTCGAGCGTACAGACTCCATCCTGAATTTTTGCGCTTTCACCAAGTGATTGAGCGCCTTCAGGTCCAGAACTGGCCTGACCCCACCTTAGTTGTTGGGTTCCACAAAAAGGGTTTGAATAAAAACCGTGGAAAACCTCTCCAATGGAGGGACCGGCACAAGTACCCCCTGTTCGGACAGCGTCTGAACCGCCCCTAAAAGAACTTCCTGACGCCCCGGAGGGGCCTCAAGTTCGAAAGGAAGAACCTGTCTGGGGGTAGAGTGTTGAACTCTAACCTGAACCAGGGGGACACCACTTCTCGACCCACTGGTCTGAAATGTGATAGGTCCACCAGTCTGCTAAACTCAGCAGTCGGCCCCCCACCCGAAAGTCAGGCGGGGGCAACCCCTATGCGGGGGAGAACTTGTCCTCCATCTGTTCTGGCATGCAGTGCCAGGGCCGCTTACCGACCCCAGCCTTGCCGGGACCTGAGCCCTTGCCCGTTGTACCGGGCATACGAAAAACCGCCTCTGGCCCGAAGAGGGAGGACCATGCTTACGACGGTACTCCCGCCGTTGTGGTGCTGGAAGAAAAACGTACTTTTCCCCCCGGTGAAATCCTTACTGATTTCATCCAGTTGCGCCCCAAGAGCCGACCTCCCTAAAAAGGTAGGTCCGTGAGCCCCTTATGGACGCGTGTTCACCCAACCAACAGCGTAATCACAACTCACAATGGCTGCAAAAAATCAGACCTCTTCGACAGCAGGTCTAAGGCTACGCCACGCAGGTAGCCTTAGACCCTGTATCAGGTGTACAACCCACTGCAAAGCCTCTGGTTAGTACCGGAAGTCCAGTCCAGAGTGCAACTCAGTCGCACGATCCGTAAGCGACTGCACCACCATGGCCGTCCCCGCTAACAAGAACATGTCTTGAGCATCGCCTCCGTCCGCCTATCGGTCGGATCCTTTATAGATGGAGACCCTTCCAAAGAAAAGGTTGTCACCCTATTTAGGCGAGTCCCGGAGAGTCCACTGCGGGGGACGCCTCTTCTGTAAAAAACTATCCACCAAGGGATAACCGTACAGAACCGCTTAGGCAATGAAAGGATTTCTGCGGCTAACGCGATTCCTTATACACAAACGGTGTAAAAAAAATGGACATAAGGATAAACCTTAAGTGTCCGTGCTGGCTTAACGGACCCACAAACGTAGGTAGTCCGAAGGCTCCAGCTCACCACTTGAGAGCTCCACGGGGGTCCCTGTGACCACGAGTCCCTTTCCGGTTCAGATTCCTCCCCATAAGAGGACGGGGTGGACACTTTTTAGTCACCCGCTTGGCACGGCTCGGTACCCCCCGGCAAAGAATTCCCCCAAAATGAAGTCAATTGGACTAAGGGAACCACCGGTCCCAGCACAGCCTGCGCTTCCATGGACCCCTCCGGGGCAGAACCCACAGGGTCAGTCGCCATTGTGCCACCTGAGTCCTTGCTAGGCCCAAAGGCCATGACACCCCCACAGAGTGACCGGGCAATGCCCAGAAGGACTGTGCCCACCGACACCCCAGGGATAATCAGCTATACTTGCTGTTTGCCCTTCTGCAATGTGTCCCAGTAGGAGCACAGTGCGCCACTTACATTGCGCTGTAATGCCGCTGTGCTGTCAAAATTCATGGATCACCAAAAAAAAAAATGGCCGCCAAACGAATCGCTGGAGTCCCAAGCCGAAGTACACCAGGCCGCGACTACGGCAGATGGCCGCCAAAGCGGTCACTAGAGGCCAAACAGCACACCCGGGGCTACGGCAACGAACGATCGCTAGAAAACGATCGCTAGCAAAAATGGCGGCGATCCGCCGCAAAATGGCAGCGGATCGCCACATGGAGGCTGCGAGCGGGGGTCACTCACCAATCAGACGGGCGCAGCGGGTAACCACCCGGTAGAAGACTGTTCTCCCCTCAGAGGGGAGGGATGCTGCAGGCCAAAACGGCGTCTCTGGACGCGAGCGCAGCCTGGTCTCTTAAACACAAGTGGTGTTTAACCACTGGCCCACCCGCACGGAATGGTATGATGCGGCGGACCCCGCCTAAGCTAAGGGTTAGCTCGCATCAGTCGGCCGCGCTGGGGAAAGTACAGGATTCTAGATATGTCCCAGCCGGCTTCTTGATCGCAGTCTTCATCAGAAGTCTTGAAAAAAAATAAAAAAGCGGTAGCAAAAAAGATGAACCGCAGGTCCCATCAGGGAGCCAGGTCTAACTCCTTGCACTAGGCATTAAAAACTGATATGCTATGCACTGCAGGGGGATTATATTCTGAAGTGAGGACGGCCCCCTGGGAGGGGCCAGCCTATCCTTTTGCTTTTTTGCCTTGTCAACTGCTAGTAGGATGAGCATAAACCCACATGTCAAGGAAGAGCTGCGTCTGTCAGTGAATGTGAGAGAAAAATGTACATATCTTGAGGGACATGAAACAACCCAGAGGATACTTAGTATGTGGTCATGGAATACTGATCTTTAGTCCAACAGTTTGACATACAGCCTCATTATCTGTTGAAAAACAGAAAAAAAATCTCATATTTTTGTAGCCACTTTATAGACCAGGCATCACTAAATGACAGACCGCAAGGCAATCCTGCCTGAACCCCAGCTCCGCCACTTAGCAGCCTGGGTATCCGCTCCCGGCTGGGGCTTCCTTCTCCCACTGCCACAGCATTCAGCGATAGCAGGCAGAAGGGCATGGCATGTCCAGGTAGAGGACGGGACATGCTTTTCAAGTTGTCATAATATGGGAGTGCAGTGCTATATGTGACAGTTCATATGTACATAATCCATTAGAACACCATCAGTGGTCATGCAGTGCGAGGAAACATCAAAGTGCTTCAGTGAAGTTCACCACCAGTATAAGGATGGCCACTCACCTCCCTGAATGGATCCCCTATAGGGGATCAACCGCGCTCTTAGCCCTCAATAAGGGGAAAAGGAACACTGTAGTCAGGATCCAGAAGCAGCCGTTTTAACCTCTCCTTGGATGACTCCAGTCATCAGATGTTTATATATAACATAAAGAGACAACCATAGTGCTCTGCATTTAAAATCAGATAGCTTTAATAAAAAATAATTGCACTTACATAAATTGCACTGTGTCCCTGTGCCAGGAATGAAAGGCTCTCTTATACAAACGAACCAGCATAACAAACTTGTAGGGATATAAACAGCGTCGGCCGCTGGTGACGTCACACACTTCCCTCCCCTTCCGTACGTGTTACGTTCCGGAACCGAAACTTCGTCAGGAGACGTGCCGCCTGCATATTTATACTCCACTAATGGGAAATTGCATCATCACCCTCCGCCCCATGACCTCAGTGACGAAGCAGGGATCAGACAATTACTTCCTGTTTACATCTCTTGACAGGATGGGCGAACTCACAACATTCAGATATGCGCGACGCCCACTTATCAGCCCCGAAAGTAGCGCGTACTTCGGAATGCAGCTGAGCCTGGGACTGTCAGCAAATTATCACCCTGGCCCAGTCTACGGATCTGATGAGCGGAGCATGACACACTATAAACGAACACCATTCATATATTGAATACCCATTAGCCAAAGGCCTAAATGGTAATTAATGCTTAAATTATGCATAAATATAATAAAAACATAAGAGGAAGATATGTGTTTAAAAAAATGTTTTTAAAGGACAATAGCCCAACTAAAATACAATATCAAAAGAGGATAAATAACATACACCAGCGGCCGGCACTGTTCTCAACCAATATCCCTAACAACTATATTCATCTATTTGAAATAAAACAGTTTAGATCAAATCCAATATTCAAACCCAATGGCGCTAAAACCTTCGTTTCATAACTCCAATAGGATTCTCTACGACTTAATTGGCGGATGAAGTTCCCTCCCCTCCAATGCTTGGTGACCCTTTCTATACCCCAAAACTTCAACCCGCTGGGGTCACGATTATGAACCTGCCTGAAATGTTTAGAGACATTATGTGTAATCAGCCCCTTTTTTATATTATTGACATGTTCACGAAGGCGGACATGCAGTGGCCTAGATGTCCTGCCTATATATTGCAGCCCGCACTTACATTCCAACATGTAAACGACCCCCACGGTGTTGCATGTGATTAATTGGGATATTTTATATTGCTTGGCCGTAGCCGTTGCTACAAATTCTTTACGTTTTTTTATTGTTGCATCTAGAATGTCTACAGGCTACACAGCGTCCACACGCATAAAAACCAACTAGAAAGGAGAAGAGTCAACTCTCTACTTGAGTGGGAGGGTCGACAACCCCTGGTGCAAAGGGACGGCGCCTTTCTGTATATGAATTGCGGTCAGTCAGGTAGGAGTGGCCCAATACTCTATCCATTTTCAAAATGGGCCAGTTTTTTTTTGGATAACCCTTTCAAATTTCTTATATTGGATGTTAAAATCCAATACCAGTTTAAACTGATGATCATTTATGTGCATTTTTTTTTTCCACATTCTTTACGAATTGTTGTCCGTCCATTTTCTCCACCCTCTCAATTTCATGGCCCTTTTGCTCAAATCGTGCAGTGAGGATTTGGTATTGATGTATGAAATCTTTTGTATATGTGCAGTTATGTCTCAGCCTAATAAATTGTCCCATGGGGATATTACCTAACCACATTTGGTGGTGGCAGCTCCCCAGGGGGATATAGGCGTTACGGTCCGTGGGTTTGAAATAATTCCTTAATCTAAATCTAATCTAAGAAATTAGTATTCCTTGACCTCAAGATTTCAATAGTCCAAAATAGTTTTAGATTAAGGAATTATTTCAAACCCACGGACCGTAACGCCTATATCCCCCTGGGGAGCTGCCACCACCAAATGTGGTTAGGTAATATCCCCAGGGGACAATTTATTAGGCTGAGACATAACTGCACATATACGGAAGATTTCATACATCAATCCCAAATCCTCACTGCACGATTTGAACAAAAGGGCTATCAAAAGGAGGTGTTGGACTATGAAATTGAGAGGGTGGAGAAAGTGGACAGACAACAATTAGTAAAGAATGTGGAAAAGAAAATGTACATAAATGATCATCAGTTTAAACTGGTATTGGATGTTAACATCCAATATAAGACATTTGAGAGGGTTATCCAAAAAAAAACTGGCCCATTTTGAAAATGGATAGAGTATTGGGGCCACTCCTACCTGACCGACCGCAATTCATATACAGAAAGGCGCCGTCCCTTTGCACCAGGGGTTGTCGACCCTCCCACTCAAGTAGAGAGTAGACTCTTCTCCTTTCTAGTTGGTTTTTATGCGTGTGGACGCTGTGTAGCCTGTAGACATTCTAGATGCAACAATAAAAAAACGTAAAGAATTTGTAGCAACGGCTACGGCCAAGCAATATAAAATATCCCAATTAATCACATGCAACACCGTGGGGGCCGTTTACATGTTGCAATGTAAGTGCGGGCTGCAATATATAGGCAGGACATCTAGGCCACTGCATGTCCGCCTTCGTGAACATGTCAATAATATAAAAAAGGGGCAGATTACACATAATGTCTCTAAACATTTCAGGCAGGTTCATAATCATGACCCCAGCGGGTTGAAGTTTTGGGGTATAGAAAGGGTCACCAAGCATTGGAGGGGAGGGAACTTCATCCGCCAACTAAGTCGTAGAGAATCCTATTGGATTTATGAAACAAAGGTTTTAGCGCCATTGGGTTTGAATATTGAATTTGATCTAAACTGTTTTATTTCAAATAGATGAATATAGTTATTAGGGATATTGCTGGAGAACAGTGCCGGCCGCTGGTGTATGTTATATTATCCTCTTTTGATATTGTATTTTAGTTGGGCTATTGTCCTTTAAAAACATTTTTTTAAACACATATCTTCCTCTTATGATTTTATTATATTTATGCATAATTTAAGCATTAATTACCATTTAGGCCTTTGGTTAATGGATATTTAATATATGAATGGTGTTAGTTTATAGTGTGTCATGCTCCGCTCATCAGATCCGTAGACTGGGCCAGTGGTGATAATTTGCTGACAGTCCCAGGCTGGGCTGCATTCCGGAGTACGCGCTACTTCTGGGGCTGATAAGTGGGCGTCGCGCATATCTGAAGTTGTGAGATCGCCCATCCTGTCAAGAGGTGTAAACAGGAAGTAATTGTCTGATCCCTGCTTCGTCACTGAGGTCGTGGGATGGAGGGTGATGATGCAATTTCCCATTAGTGGAGCATAAATATGTGGGCTGTACGTCTCCTCCCTATCCGCTGACAAAGTTTCGGTTCCGGAACGTAACGCGTACGGAAGGGGAGGGAAGTGTGTGACGTCACCCGCGGCCGACGCTGGTTATATCCCTACAAGTTTGTTATGCTGGTTCGTTTGTATAAGAAAGCCTTTCATTCCTGGCACTGGGACACAGTGCAATTTATGTAAGTGCAATAATTTTTTATTAAAGCTATGTGATTTTAAATGCAGAGCACTATGGTTGTCTCTCTGTTATATATAAACATCTAATGACTGGAGCCATCCAAGGAGAGGTTAAAACGGCTGCTTCTGGATCCTGACTACAGTGTTCCTTTTCCCCTTACTGAGGGCTAAGAGCGCGGTTGATCCTCTATAGGGGATCTATTCAGGCAGGTGAGTGGCCATCCTTATACTGGTGGTGAACTTCACTGAAGCACTTTGATGTTTTCTCACACTGCATGGCCACTGATGGTGTTCTATTGGATTATGTACATATGAACTGTCATATATAGCGCTGCACTCCCATATTATGACTATTTGATTGAGGATTTGATGAATTTTTCCTGCAGTGTTCAGCGGCTATTACCTTTGTGAGTGAATGTGTGTGCGCGCTGATTGATCTTTCTGGTTTATGCTTTTCAAGTTAACAAGCTGGCGATTTATTGCTAGGATGTGGGGCAGTCATAGCAACCAATCACTTGCCTGTTAACATGAAAAGCATGCCCTGCTCTCTGTCTGGACATGCTGTGCCTTCTGCCTGCTATGTAGGATCAAGAAAGGTTGCAGGATTCCTAGGAAGGAAGGGGACTTTTTCCTAGAAGAAAAAAAAAAAAAAGAGAGGGGGGGAGTGTGAAGGGGGTCTG
>BLSH010226082.1:290926-324358 GCA_018402905.1 Glandirana rugosa
ATAAAGGTTTACTTGAATAACTTAAAGCAGATTGATTTGTTTACAGTGTACACAGATTAGAGACCGGTACTTCCCAAGTGACTTACACAGTATACATATATATACACCGTCGTCCTACCGTCCGACATCGCAACACAAAAGAGAAGGCAAGTGACTGTCTGTGTCGGAATAATACTGTGTACCCCAATACGAGTAGGATGATCCTCATCTGATCCGTTTTTGTTTGTTTTCGCATCCAACCGGGGAGGGTCCCCCGGCAGGAGTGGAGTCGTATATTAGGGGGACGAGACGTATCGTGTAGTCAAAAGAAAACGGATCACGTTCCTCATCTGGACCAAGGGAAACCCTCGACGCCAGAGGACTTCTAAGTAGACTACTCCCGCACGGAACGGGCGCTATGCGGTGGGCACCCCGAAGGGCGTTCGCATAGTGTCGGCTGGACTGGGGAAAGATTTGGATTCTAGATATCCTCTATACCACCAGCCAGCTGCTTGATAGCAGTCTTCATCAGATGAATCTTCAGGAGACCGCAGCTCCCAAAGGGAACCAGGTCTACTCCTTGCACTAGGCAAAAGAAAACTGATGTGCTATGCAGAGCAGGGGGATTATATGCTGAGGTGAGGACGGCCCCCTGGGAGGGGCCAACCTACGCTTTTGTTTGTTTTTGCCTAGTCTACTCCTAGTAGGATGAGCATAACCCCATGTGTCATAATAAGGCTGTGTCTGTCAGTGAACGGAAGAGAAAACACAACGCTACAGCCTGCCATCCTGCTGCCACATATATATACATATGACACATTCAGTGAACCCTTCATGGCCAGAGATTAGACACATGTGACATTTGTTTAGTTAGACGAAATTCAATAAGTTCATTTGGAAATATTCAAATTAACGAAAACCTGTCAGAAAGTTTAAAAGAGCAAAAATCTGAACAGAAGAACGAAAATCTGAAAATGCAAAAACCGAAAATTTGAAATAATAACTAATAATAATAAGGCCTCATACACACGGGCATTCTGAAAAACAAGCTGTAAAGTTAGTACCGATGCCAGGAAAAAAAGCCACGTCAAAACGCAATTTTATCAGCGTTTTGCATTGGTGTTAATGCACGTTTTTCAGTGCTAGCTTTCAGCGACATTTCTCTGCCTCTATTCAAAATCAATGGTTCCCTATGGGATCCCATTGATTTGAATAGAAGTCACACCAGAAATCGGATCATGATGATCCGACTTACGGTGCGACTTTATGTGCTGAGGATCTTGAAGAGGAAAGAAAATGAAAAAAAAATTGCATAGAGTCCCCCCCCTCCCCCCAAGAGGTACCAGACCGAAAAGCTTTTAAGGGAAAAAACGGCGTAGGGTCCCCCCCAAAAGCACGCAGCCTGACAGGCCAGGAAAGGGGGTGGGGACAAGCGAGCGCCCCCTCCCCTGAACCATACCAGGCTGCATGCCCTCCACATGGGGCGAGGGGCATGCGCCCCCCACCACCCCAAAGCACCTTGTCCCTATGTTGATGAGGACCTCTTCCCAACAACCCTGGTTGTTGGGGTCTGCGGGTGGGGGAAGAAACAAAGGGGTCCCCCACCCTATGTGAATGAGTATGGGGTACATTGTACACCTACCCATTCAAAAGTGTAAAAAAAAAAAACACACTACACGTTTTTAAAATATTTTATTAAATCAGCTCTATCATCTTCTCCCCTCTCCGGCATCTTGTTTCTTCTGCGGCAGTCTTCTTTCTTCTGCTCTTTTGACGCTGTTTTCTCCCTCTGTTTTTCTTCCCATGTTGACACGTTGCGATCTCCCGGACTAATGGTGTATCCACGCTCTGCATTGACTTATATTGGCATGGGGCGGGCCACCCGCTGACGTCATCCGAAGGCCCTGCCGCTTATGATGTCACCGCCCCATCATGCCTTGGCTGGTGACGTCATAAGGGGATGGGGCCTCCTGATGACGTCAGTAAGTGGCCCCGCTCCATGCCAATATAAGTCAATGCAGAGCGCGGATACACCATCAGTCTGGGAGATCGCGACGTGTCAACATTGGAAGAAACACAGAGGGAGAAGACAGCAGCAGAAGATAGAAGACACTAGAGAGGGAGAAGATGCCGGTGCTGATTTAATAAAATATGTTAAAAAGCTGTGTAGTGTGTTTTTTTTAACACTTTTTTTCTTTTTTAGGTGAATGGGTAGGGGTACAATGTACCCCATACTCATTCACATAGGGTGGGGGCCGGGATCTGGGGTCCCCCTTGTTAAAAACGGGCTTCCAGGTTCCGATAAGCCCCGCCCGCAGATCCCGACAACCAACGGCCAGGGTTGTCGGGGAAGAGGCCCTTGTCCTCATCAACATGGGGACAAGGTGCTTTGGGGGGGGGGGGGGCGGGGCAGGGCCCCCCTGCCCCAAAGCACCCACCCCCCCCATGTTGAGGACATGCGGCCTGGTATGGTCCAGAAAGGGGGGGGGTTCTCGCTTGTCCCCACCCCCTTCGTGCTCGGCAAAGGGTCTGGTATGGATTTTGGGGGGGACCCTACGCTATTTTTTTCTGCATAGGGGTTCCTCTTAAAATCCATACCAGACCAAAGGGTCTGGTACCTCTTGGGGGGGGGGGGCAACTCTACGCAGATTGTTATTTTTTTTTTGCGGGGGTTCCCCTTCAAGATCCTCAGCACACAAGTCGCACCGAAAGTCGGATCATCATGATCTGACTTCTGGTGCGACTTCTATTCAAATCAATGGGCTCCCATAGGGAACCACTGATTTTGACTAGAGGCAGAGAAACGCCTGACGAGGCTTAACGCTGTGCATACAACGTTAAGCCACGTTTTTGAGCGTTTTGCCGGCTCAGCGTCAAAACAGCTCTAGCGCTGCAGCTTCAGAATGCGCTGGTCCTGTTTTTTTTTCACAGCTTAAAAACGCCTATGCCACTTCCAACTCAAAAACGTCAGTGTGTGTATGAGGCCATTGAATAACGTGGAGAGGCATTTTTAAGCTGTAAAAATGCCCGTGTGTATGAGGCCTAACTATTACATTATAGGTATTGGAATTTCCTTTCAAATTTGGGCTGTTAGTGAACGTAACGAATACGATTTTATCCAAAATAACGAATGCCATATCTAAATGAATGGAATGTAATGAATTAATAATAATAAAAACTTTATTATTATCAATTTGTTATGTTCCATTTGTTTAGATACGGTATTCATTATTTCGGATAACTTGTAACTTAGGATAAATTTGTATATGTTGCATTCAACAGCCAAATGTGAAAGGAAATTCCAATACCTATAATTTAATAGTTAGTTCTTATTAGTCCGCTATTTCTGATTTTCTAATTTTCCTTCTTATTTTAGAATTTTGAATTTTTCAGAACTACCAAAAAATAACGAATACTGCATCTAAACGAATGAAACATAACAAATTTCGATCATAATGAATGACCCGAAAAACTAAAAAAAAAAACGAATACGAACAAATTTTCCGGCAGTGCACATGTCTAATGTACACACAGCAAATGTTAAACGACTTGTTTCCAAAATACATTTTTCAGTTAGGAGTGAACTGGCAGGTTTTTTGAGTGGGCTGCTACATACCTGGAGGTGTAGGCACAGCGGGGACGGATTTGTACTGCTCTAATCCTGACAATTCAGTCTCCTCTCTTTGAGATGATCCGGCTTTGTTACTGGAGTTGAATTCATGGCTGTTGTTGTCAGTATAGAATAGCTCCGTGCTACATAGAACATGAGATGTGTCTGGTGAGATGTTTCCTGCAATATCTTCTCTCTCAGCTCCTCCACTGTTCCACTGAGAGATGACTGTAGAGTCCACAGTCCACGGAGATTCTTGTGCTGTTGATATAGAGAGTTGGCCAAATCCAAAGTCTCCTGATTTAGATGCAGCAGCTTGCAGACTCCCCAAATCTCTGATGACACTTTCCTTGTACCATATAGGAGACTGAGAAATTCCACCCGCATTCTGCATACTTCCAATCATTTCTGACACCCGGCTGGGCAATGTGACAGTGACAGGTTCTGAAATGGTAAGGGGTGGAGATCGGACTGCTTTGCGACCCACCTTTGGTGACAGAGCTTGGACAACCTTCTCAGCAAAAGATGGGGCTTTTGGAATCCTCTCTGCACTGGGACTGCGGTCAGGGGTTAGGAACGGACTGAATAGCCTCTCCTGGAAAGGGGACATGGGCTCAGAGCTGTTGCCACTGGCAGGAGTTTGGGCGCCAATATGAAATCTTTCTCTGCCGCTACCTGGAGTGGTGTCAATATGGAAGAGATTGTTACTATCCAGTCCCTCGCTGTCCAGCTTGGGTGGGCTGCATTGGAAGGACATTGGGTCAAAGTCTAAACTGGCCACACCAATATCAGGTGGGCTCAGATCCTCGTCATCATGAGAACGAGAACTTAACATGGCAGGTACATGAATAAGTCCTTCATCACCATCGCTGTCCTGATCATGGGGTAGATTATCATAAGAGTTACATCGGTTACATCCATCCCGCAGATCCCCATTATAGGAAGCAGACAGGGCATCACTGCTGGAGCGTGGGCGCCTTGGCCGGAAAAGCTTTGATTCCACTGTAAATTACAGACAAGACTGTTAACAGATCACAGTGCAATTTGGACTTATTTATAAAGTACCACAAATGATCTATCTCAATCACTAAAACCAATCTGATGCAAACCTAGAAAAATAAACTGAAGAGTGAGCATGAATTTGAGTGAATAGATTAACAAGACATACCAGATCAGATTCCCACATTAAAGTGGATATAAACCCGATTCATGCAATTTGAGCTGGGCACATATATCTGCAGTGTTTTCTCATCTCTCTCCAAAGCATTGTGTCCCGTAGCTCTGTCCTGCTCAGTTCCTGTTTTCAGCCTGGTAACTTTGATAAGCTCTCCGAGACCTGGAGATAGAAGTGTGTGTCGGAGGAGGTTGCTATGAATAGATTAGCAGACTGCTAAACTATAACCAGGAAAACTCTGCATGTGTGGGGAGGGGGTGTGTGCCTTTCCTTCAATCAGCTGTCTCAGTGTCTAGCAATGATCCCCTCCTACAGAGGAACCAGGAAGAGAAAATTCTAACCGAACGCACACTTTCTAAACAGTATATAAATGTGAAGACAACATATATGTATGTAAAACTTATACAGGGAGATTTGTTCCATCTCTGTGTATCATCTGAAGCTGTTCAAATCACTGGGTATATGGAGGGTTTACATCCACTTTAAAGAGGAAGTAAACCCTGATGGGTTTTACTTCCTCTTTTGTCCCCTGCAAAGTAAAAGCATAATGGGCTAGTATGCATCACATACTAGCCCATTATGTGGCACTTGCCTGCAAACGAAGCACGCGCTGTCCCCTGGGAGGCTGCATCCATCTTCGCCCCTCTTCCTTCCGGGCCCACGGACTCCAGCTCTGTGATTGGCTGGAGCCGTGTGATGCCACTCTCACGCATGCACTCGAATGATGACAGTCATGGCACTCGCTCGGGAAGAAATGGTCAGGAGGGCTGTTTCTTCACAGCGCATGCACCGATTACATCATCGGCGCACTATAAGGTTAATGTCTCCTAAACGGCGCATGTTTAGGAGATATTTACTGTACCTAAAAGTAAACTTTATTCTAGGCTCACCTATAGGTACAAGTTCTAAGAAGGGTTTAACAACCACTTTAACATTATATAAAATAAGGTCCGCAAACCTTCCCACAATAAAGCCAGCCTTAGGCGGAGCGATTTTCTTTCCAGTCACTTGATTCCACCATCAACACAGGCAGTATTGATTGTGGAATCCCTCCAGTGGGGCAAAACCGTGATTACTGCTAGCAGCTATAATAGCCATTAGCAATAATACCATGTAACATCTGCCAGGCTTGGTTGTACCCAAGTTGATCGACTGATAAACTTGGGTACAATCAGCCTGCCGATACATGGTTCGAATCTTAGCTGGTCCCTGCTGAACCGGCCAAGATTCCAACAGTCTATGGCTGGCTTAACCACTTTGGCTCTGGAAGATTTACCCCCTTCATGACCAGGCCATTATTTTGCTATACAGCATTGCGTCACTTTAACTGACAATTGCACAGTCGTGCGACGCTGTACCCAAATAAAATGTTTGTCCTTTTTTTCCCCCTCACAAATAGAGCTCTCTTTTGGCGGTATTTGATCACCTCTGCAGATTTTTTATATTTTGCACTATAAACAAAAAACGACCCACAATTTTGGAAAAAAAAATTTTTTTTTACTTTCTGCTATAAAACATATCCAATAAAAAAAATGTAAAAAAATCGAATTTCTTCATCAATTTAGTCCAATATGTATTCTGCTTCATATTCTTGGTAAAAAAAAATCCCAATAAGCGTATATTGATTGGTTTGTGCAAAAGTTATAGCGTATACAAACTATGGGATAGATTTATGGAATCTATTTATATTAGTAATGGCGGTAATCAGCGACTTATAGCGGGAATGCGATATTGTGGCAGACAAATTGGACACCTGACACTTTTTGAGGACCAGTGACGCTAATACAGTGATCAGTGATAAAAATATGCACAATTACTGTACTAATGACATTGGCTAACATCAGCGGCAATCAAGGGTTAACTATGCGCCTAGCTAGTGTTTTACTGTAGTAGGGGAGGTGCTTGTACTAGGGGAAGGCATAGATCCATGTCCCTGCTTCACTGGAACACAGGATCCATTCCTTCCTTACTGACAGAATGGTGATTTGCCTCGTTTGCATAGGCAGATCGCCGTTCTGCATGCGTCCTGAACCATCAGCAGGTGCCAGCCAACATTGGGTCTGCAGGATCTGCTTTGTAGAATCACATCGGAAGCGAGCGTCCGACTGCGCGCATTTGCTCCCGATACCCAGAAGCACAGGATCACATATATACGTGATCCTGTGTAGCGCGGCCACACTGTAGCAGTAAAAATGTAATGTTAACAAGCAATATACAGTTGATATGCCAGTGACCAAAAGCACATTGTAGTCTTTAGTTTGTTTTCAGTTTTTGCTCTCATAATTGTACCTCTAATGACAAATAAAAATCAATAATTATTATATAGTAATTTGTTTCAAGCGAAACATTAGGCTAATACTAACTATTCTTAAAAATGTTCCCTAGTGGGCTGTCAATTACAGCAGGTGCCAATGCAAACAGCACTGCATGACTCCCTGGGCACACATGCCAGGGGGTTGCTGATGCCTGTTTAAATCTACTGCACTAAACATAAGCAGATGTTTTACTAAAAACAGCAGCCTGGGAGACTCCTGCCATCCTTATTGTTGGCACACTGGGATTTAAGATACCTGTTAAAGAGAAGCAGAACATCTGCAGTGAAATGCTTCATTGTCTCAAAATGAAAGGAAAGGATCGGTGCTAATTTTACAGAGATTATTTTCAACAAGCTGGAGAATCTCTATGTGTGATGACTGCTTCTGTTGGTCTGGAAGTGCTTTATGTTCCCTAGAGAAGCCATACATGACCCACAAAATATCATTAAGATTTCAACATTCTATGTGGCAAATAAAGCTGCAGCATCCGACTTACTGTCAGTAGCATGCAGAGAACTCAGCGACTCTTCACTCTTAGCTGAACGCATGGTTCCTGTGTCACCTCTTCCTCCTACACAGACAAAAAGGAATTTCCAGCTTATTACCGGACCTGTGCCATCAATCACATCAACAGAACCAATCGTATAGCAGCCACAATGCCTCACCTGCCATGGCCATGGCCTTCATCTCAGTGGGTTCACTTGGATTGCGGGTCAGCTTCCTCTTGGACATTGATGATGATGATGATGACTTTCCCAGGTTGAAGAAGGAGCGCCAGCTGCCCACTGGGGACTTCTTCATCTTAGGCGGAGGTCTTTTCCTTAGAGGGCAAACACGGGTCCATTACTGACAGCATAGCAACAACACTTATCTGCTAATTTAACAGGAGCCTATCTATATAGCAATATTGAAAATGTCCCCAACTTCTGCAGGCTCACCACCAGGCTGTTGTCTGACGTGTATGGTAAATATGGATATAACCACAAAAAAACAGATTTGCTCCCTTTAGAAATTGTTTAAAGCCTAATTCCATCTTCCTTTGCACTTTGAACCATTAATGTGTGTGTGTATATATATATATATCTCACTGTGCTCCAGAAACAAGGGCTTCCCATCTGCTGTTGGAATAAAATTGAATTGGGCTGAGTGCTTCTCAGCCATTCACAGGAAGCCTTGTATTTTTATCATTGATTGCAATGCTAACTCTGAATGGCTGAGAGGGAGATAGTGAAGTCATTCACCCGCCTCTCAACCTCAGCCCAACTCAATTTTGTTTCAACAGCACACAGGAAGTTCTTGTTCCATGCTGGAATACAAAACTGACAGCAGCTGCAGCAATTTGTAAAGGAAATGGCTAGTATGGGCCAGCTTAGACCAAGCAATTTAAAGTGGAAGGAAAAATGGAGTTAGGCTTTCATTTTTAGGTGGTCACGCAACATCAGGTGGTGCTCCATTTGAGGTTAAAGGGATTGTAAAGTCTCGAGGTTTTTCACCTTAAAGGCTAAGTTCACCTTTGTTCACTTTTTTTTTCTAAATTCCAGCCCCCCCCTATGTACCAATATAGCAGTAATGTACTTTTTTTGCAAAAATATCAACGCTTTCCATAAGATCTACAGGTACATACCTTACTGTCTCCATCCATGTTTCAAAACATATCTATTGCTTCTGTCTACTTCCTGATTAGACTAGAGGTCATGACACAGGAAGGAGTTGACCAGCTGACCTCATTAGCGCACACACCCTACATCATCCACCCTCCTACCTACCGCCCATCTCCAGGTGCACGTATTTAAATGAAATACAAGCAATCAGTGATCACCTTTCTCACTAAATACACAATATACAACCAGACTGCATAGTGTATGGCATCTTTATACAAGTACATAGGAGGGAGTGAACAGAAACACTCAGCTGTCAAACACCGTCCACAACTCTGCATAGTGGGAACTCACATTCCCACATGCGTTTTTTTTTGTTTAGCCAGGTGGGGAGGCATTTTCACTCATCACACATAGGGCAACCCATCCACCTGAATGGGTCGCCCTACATGCAACAATCGCCCCAAAGAAGCTTCAAAACTTTTTTTATAGCAGAGCTTGGTGCGTTTTTTTACTGCGATTTTTGGTGCCACGCATTTCTGAAATGTAAGGAAATGCACAGGAAGTAGACAGAAGCAATAGATATGTTTGGCAACATAGATGGAGGACAGTAAGGTGTCTGTAGATTTTTATGGAAAGCGTTGATATTTTTGCAATAAAAGTACATGAATATTGGTACATAGGGGAGCTGGAATTTAGAAAAAAAAAAGTGAACAAAGGTGAACTTAGCCTTTAATGCCTTCTATGCATTAAGGTGAAAAACCTCCTGTACTGCAGCAGCCCCCTCTTTTACTTGCCTGAACCCGATCGGTACAGCGTCGAATGAGCCAAGCAGCTCCAACCGCTGGCCCGGGTCCTCATTGGATAGATTAACTGGCTCCCGCTGCTGTCAATCATATCTAGTGATGCGGGAGCCGGGGCCGAGTCCTGCTGTTTGTGCCAATGGACAGCAGGACCCGGGAGCGCGCCCCCATAGAAATCGCTTCTCAAGGGGGCACCCGGTAAGGAGGAGCACTGCCGGGGGACCCCAGAAAAGGAGGATTGGGGCCACTCTGTGCAAAACCCTTACACAGAGCAGATAAGTAGGTTTGTTATTTAAAAAAAAAAAAAAAAAAAATGACCGTTTAGTATCACTTTAAGTGCAGAAGTATAAATACATGGAGCGGTCTTTGTTAGGGCATTTCCAGCTTCTTGAATTTTTTTTACCCCAAAGAAAATAAATATGTAAATTGATAATGATCTTCCCTTTTCCACAATCCAGTGGTATACTTGGGTGAGTATGTAATGAAGACAGACAAACAGAAAATGTCAGTAAAGTAGATGATGTATAGGGAAGGAGGTAGGAAGAGCAGCATTTCTAAACAAATGCCTCTAACTAAAAGTCCATATTTTATGTAGAATTGAAAGAAGCAATAAGTAGATATTTATTTCATAGTAATTCAAAACATGTAACGTTAAATACCCCTTACTTTTGTCCTGGAGTGGTTACATTATATAAGAACACTTGGTATTACAGAAGCATGGTTACAGCTCTTCCACTAGATGGCAGACTTGGCTATACTATTCATGTGTCTGTAATTCTTACGCCACACCCTTCTCACCTTTCAGATGGGAAGTCAATGACTGTGTGGAACTTGCCCTGTAAGGCAGCTGGTCCTTCTCCCACCTCAATGTATTTGCTGTCAGCCACCACAGGGGAATTGATCTGTGCTTGTGTCCGCGCTTGAGCCTCTTCCAGGCTGAGGAGCTTTGTGGATGGTGAAGAAACCAGAAGAGATTTGGGCCGGGACAGGGATGTGTGGCCTAAAGAAGGAGAAAGTGTCCCAAATAAAACATCTGATGTTTCTAATTGCTGTTGGATACAATTCTGACACCTATGGATCCCCAAAACATAGTACTTTTGTACTTCAACAGCATTCCCCGATCGTACACACAACACATTGCCACTGCAAAGGACTACATTGGAGGAAAAGTACCAATTCCTTCTAGAAAGCTCCAGAGCGGGGTTATGAAACATTGCAGAGGACACAAAAAACGACACTAATAATCTAATAAAACATCCCTTCTTTTTCTACAGGTATTAGACTTTCTGGCTTAAAATCCTGATATAATTTTATCAACTGCAACTATGGAGGATCTGGTGAAACATAAATCTTAGCAGGGTAGCTGTACATATACAAATATGGAACTTAGGCCCCTTTCACACTTGTGCGATGCAATTTAGCCGCGATTTGGGATCAGTATGACTTTGGTCCAACTTTGTTGAAACTTTGGCACAATGAAAACATATTACAAAGTCGTACAGAAATCGCATCTATATTATTCAGGTGCGATTTGCATGCGACTTTGAGGGTTTAACATGGAAGTCTATGTCCATCCTTTGACTCAGCGCTAATGCCTGGTTCTCAAGCTATACCGACAACCTGTACACTGTCAATGTTCTACTGCCCAAATGTTGTGGCCATTTTCATTGTTAACTGCATTCTCACATCAAAAAATAATAATAAAAAAAAAAAGGTGAACTCTAGGTATGCTCTTTATTGCAAAATTCCATTGCTCCAACTTGGACCAATGTACGTATGCATATATCACAGCTGAGATATGCATACGTACCTTACATACTCCTCTCTACCTCGTCCAATCAGAGAACACCTTGTATTCATTAAAAAAAAAACACAAAGGGGGAAATTTACTTAAACTGGTGCACTCAGAATCTGGTGCAGCTGTGCATGGTAGCCAATCAGCTTCTAACTTCAGCTTGTTCTGGAACAGTCACCCTGCTCCTTACCTACAGATGATCTATCATTACCAATTTGGCTACACTCGGCGCTCGTTGGAGAGACGGATCTTTCTATATTTTAAATGTGAGTGTTAAATTTTAACCTTTTTAAATAAATGTTTTAAACCTACGGTATTACACCAAGGAAGGTCTCTTTCTTTTGCATCCATCCATTTGGGAGGGTCTCTTTCCCTATAATTAGTGAAAAAACCCACCAACAATATAGTCATACATCAAAAAGATACAGAGGATACCCCCAGAGGTGAGACAGGGAAAAGACCAGCACAAAGATACCTTTATGTGCAAAGCTGCTAGCACACCTTAGGTGAGGGGCTAGAACACACTAAGGAAAAGTCATGGTTAATCACTGTTGATCATCAGCGCACCGTTATCACCATTGAAGAATTTCAAATTTCACTTGTTAAAGTGACACAGACTTGAATTTAATCATACCACTTATTGATTTTTTATTTTCAATATTATTATTTTTCATTTTTGTTTGGTCTATCTAAGTCTGTTTTTCGTCACATGTGATTCTTATACATGCACGTTTGAGCTCACTAATTACTCACTAATTTGAAGTTATTATGAATGTTACTAGTGTCCATCCTTGAGACACACACTATGATCTGTAGGTTTATCAGGTGTTCACCTTTGAAACATAAGCTCTAAACACCTGCACTATCATCACGTTACAGTTTTTATATGAATATGTGAATTGTTTTATTGCATTCAGATCACACTCCAGAGGCTACTGACAGGTGGTGAGGAGTCGCCCCATCACTTTCTCACCACCTGTCAGTAGCCTCTGTAGTGTGATCTGAATGCAGATTGGGCATATTTAGACGTGTCCAAATCTCCCTTACCTCTGAAACCCAAAGTGTTACATACTCTGCATTCATATCCTTCCTTTTAGACACGCCTGTATATTTGTTAAGCCCCAATGCAAGGCAGCTCACCTGCACTCTCTCGTATGACAGAGCTGAGTTTAGGACTGAACAGAACTTCCACATGGTTCAGGATAAATTCCACCACCACCGACTGGATGCGCACCTCCATGAATGCTGCCGTCCCACTGAAACACGCAGACTCAATCTGCTTAGATCTAAACAAAGGACAGATATGGATTAGAACAGAATTAGAAATCGATTGACAAAGGGATTTTAAAAGTATTTTTTTCTATGCGAAACTAAATCCATCGGTCTCTGTTCTTGGCCCGGTCTCTAAAGTAGAAAATTAATTTTAAATGGAACAATTATTCTGACCACAAATGTTGCTGTTATGCTGTTCACAATACCGGCTCAGCTGATAGAAGTGATCACACAAAGAAACATTTTGTGACATGAGGCGGCTAATCAGTAAGGGCTCAATGTATGTGATACCAGGAGCTCAGCATCTGTGCTGCAAGCGACTGGAAAGGATGGAAATTTAATAAATCGCTGAGCTACACAGTGATAGGCCATTACCATGAGACGTTAACTGCATGGCATGCAAGGGGGACACCAACAAGCACCGAACTGTGCAAAAAAAAAAAAGGGAGGAGAACAAGAAAAGATTGTATAAAAAGGGGGAAACCTAAGGGGGGTCTCTACACTCTAAATAGAACAGGTGCAGTGTCTGATTCCAATTTTTATCTATCCATGCTAGTGGTACTGAGAAGTGGGATTCGACTGCCAATGGTCTGTAATTCAGATCAGCTTCCATTGTAGGCTGCAAAATCCCTTTAAAATTGCCTTATCACACCAGTTCTGTTTAACCGCTTAATGCTGGCTCCGCCAGCCATCAAGAGAAATTGTAATGCCTGAATGAAGGGTAGGTGTTTCATGGGCTTCCTGATCATGTGATCAACTGTTTGGAAACTCATCCTGCTGGCTCCTAGTTGCCGTTCTGTCACCAGGAGCTGTCGGAGACAGCATGGTCATAGTGCTGGGGGTGCATAAATTTTGCATATATGTTTCAGCACAGAGTAAGGCTTACCTCTAAGAGGTGTTGCCATATATATTTGTATGGACAGCATGATTTGAAGTTAAAAACAAAAAGCAATTGGGTACATCTCCAATATATTCACATTACTCCAGCACAGAATAAATACCTAATGATTTGCAAAAAATTCACGGTGCTCCTAACATCCTGTTTTGGCTTACAACACTGCCTTTGCTGGAATTAAATCTCAACCAGAGTTGTAAACCCTGTAGGACTACAAAACTCCATCTCCCTGCCTACATGCATACACAGATTCATTTCCCAGCAAAACCATGCTGCTGCCTTCAATTCTACTAGTACTCTGTGTAAGGAAATGGCTCTACCAAAAGCCTGTGCACCCCACTGTGTGTAGTGAAAAAGCTCTCTGGGGACGGAGTTCTGGAAGATTCCATGTATAAAAACTGAGCTCCCAGCAGCTGGTCCTATAAAAAATCTGCTTATGATGCCACAGGGAGTCATTTCATATTACAGAAACAAGGTAAAAGAAATAAATGATGCTGGGACATTCTTGGTGATTATTTAAAAAATCACCACGGATATAATGGTGGGTAAAACAAACAAAATTTAACATCAAAGTGAGTCTTCTATTTTGGCTGGAAAAGAATTCATGGTAATAGCATTTTTCCTTTCTGATAACCACAGAGAACAATTTGGCTTCATGTAACAGATGTTTATCATTGTGGCTCGGCTGCTTCTGCCAGATCACTAATCAAACACAGTAGTGCAAGCCGCCTCCTAGCTGGGATCATCAGAGCCCTGGAATGGTCCAGTCCTACAACTCACTGACTTCTGGGCTGGGGGCATGGCTGCTGCTTCTTCTAGGGATTACTGCACACTCTGTATAGTGATGGATGTTTGGAAAATATAACTGTAAAGTAGAAATCAGTACTTGGCCCTGCTCAAATGTTAGAACCACAAAAATAAAAATGGAATAGCGAGGACAGGCCTTCTACACTTCATGTACCATACCGAGGTGTAATGGTCCCATACCGGAGGAGGTTGGGGGCCCACACAATAGCCAGGTTCTTGGTATGCATGTTGGTGATGGAGCAGTAGGTTGCAAGGCGAGATAAGTGGCGCATAAGAAACTCCAGCGTCCTGTGAATGTAAGATAATGACAGTTATACTCCTAGATAAAGTCTTCCATGTTAATATACACTCCACCTATTAATATTCACCATAGTATAGGGTTACATAATGGAAGAATAAGATATAAAAATGTAGCTCTACAATGTTAAAAAATAAAAAAAGCAAAACCTAGCAATACAAATTATGTATAAAATGCTGCAACTAACGCTGTTCATGACATATAATTAGAATGTCACGGCCATTACTAGGCTATGTGTCTCTTATTAAACTTCGATTCTCAGCTGGATGTGCCTCCTCTGTGTCCTGTTATCTGTAATCATCTACTACGCTGTAGAGTTTCTTTAAATCTGACCTCCAGCCTTGACTTCAGTCTTGGACATGTGTACAGGCTCCTCTCCTGTAATGAAATTGCTTACTGTAATATCACTGCACACTGTGAGCTTCTCACATTGTGCACTAGAAGTTGCAGCAAGTCATGTCCTGGCTGGAAGATGTTCAGCATCATACAGCACTTTCCAACCCAGTCTGAATGTCTCTGGCCCACCCCTTTCACTGGATTTCAGTTCTTCCAATCATGGAGGGTCGAAATCAGATGTGGGCGTTACCTAGCAGTGATCTGCATACAAATGCATTCTGTCTAGGAACAGCCACTGCTCCAGATGGATATCCATCTATCAAGGTATTTTGATATTTTTCACAACCCCTTACAAGAACCAGCCCACTGCTTGCCTCAGGTCTGAGGACTCTTTGGAGGAGGACTGAGGCAGGGAGCTGTGATGTTTTCAAGAAAATGTGTACACCAGTGGTTCTCAACCTCGGTCCTCAAGTACCTCCAACAGGTCATGTTTGGGAATTTCTCTTAGATAAAATAGCTGTCCAAAAACCAAGCCATTGACTCTGATTTAAAGCAACTGTGCAAGATAAAGGAAAACCTGCAAACATGGCCTGTTGGGGGTACTTGAGGACTGAGGTTGAGAACCACTGGTTTACAGCACCCTACCAGCCTCTTCCACCAACCATGATCTGCCTGGATTGTATAGAGGAGCACAGAGACCCAGTGATGTAATAAAATGAAAGAATGGAGTAACCAGGGAAGGCAAAAAGATAAGCAGATTAAAATTCAACTTTAAAAGACAATTGGGGGTGGGGGGGAGATTTACTAAAGCTGGGGCAGATGTGCATTATAACCGATCAGCTTTTATCTTCAACTTGTTCAGTCAAGCTTTGAAAATGAAGATAGGTGCTAATTGGTTGCCATGCACAGCCACTCCAGATTCTGCCTGCTCCAGTCACAGCCTATAGGAAACAGATGTCACTGTTCTCTAAACTGCTCAATAGTAAAATCTGCTTGGTATAGCTCACGGTACTCTGCCCATCTCCACTGACCCTTATTCCCCCTTATGAGAAAAGCCCAACTTGGGTTCAACTTTTTTTTCCTTCAATCCAGACACTTCCTTTACTCCACACTCCTCTATGAAATTCTGTGGCTGTTATAATTCTCCACTGATGTGTTAAAAGCAGACACTTACAGTCCCCTGGGTCCAATAATGGCAAATGTTGTCTGTTTCTCAGCCTGATAAATTATACATGGTGCATGGATTCCACCCAGACAGAGAGAATGTTGCAGAGTCATTTAACCTGTTATTGTGTGGATTTAGTGAGCTTGTAGGGTGAACAGTCAAGACTTTGGGTGGTTACAGCATCTACTGCTACAAAATCTTTAGACAAGTTCTTTCATGACCGTCCCCTCCACATTCCGTCACACCAGACCCAGAGAGGCAGCAGCAGGGTATGATAAATACCAGACAATGAAATACAAGCAGGCCAACACTCACAACCAGGGCTACCAAATTCATACACAACCTCATGTCTGACAGTGAGAGGTCATCATTTACCCTTTTCTAACTGCAGCCTATCTGATGAGTGTGCTGCATGTTCCAGTCTGATGTACTGAGACTCTCCCTTCATGTCAGCCTCACTGTATGGATGCTCCAGCCCCCATCTGCCATAGTAGAGCTAGATTCAGCTATACGATCCAGAGGAGGCAGGAATGACAGACCATATATATGTCAGACTGTCAAGGAATAATTCATTTAGGGGCTACACACTGACTGATAGCAGCAAGTATTGCCACCAATATGACAATATGTTGTAAAACTGGTCTGTAAAGTAGGGGAGTAATGAGTGTTCACTGGAAGCACTTATGGACCGCATATTAAACATTCTTTGTCATCAATCAGCAACTGTGTGCTTTACTCGGGTAAGAAGGAAGTAACCTTTCACCCATCATAAAGTTGTAAGGCTCATATGGCTGGTATAGGAAAGGGAGCACAGGCCATGGACTGACCGGTAATGTGGGGGAGGCAGTTGCTGAATGACATCATGGATCTTCACCAGTCTTTCTTCATCTGTTGCAGCCGACACAGCGTCCTGTTAGAAAACATAAAATGCAGATTAGGAGACTTGTTGTGTATAATGTATCTTTTGGCAAGAAAGTAATGTGCACTGAAGGAATGACTACTAGAATCCTACTGGCCTTTACAGGCAACACAGACATGTTCTCTTTCTCTAACTTTGTGCAAGATGTATCGATGAGCGCTCTCTCTCTATGTATCTTTTGCACAGAGCCACATTTATATCACATATACTGTTTTGTATGTGTATCTGTAGAAAGTCTGTGATAATATGTCACAGCTATGAAATTTCCATGAGATGAAGGAGCTAAATCTACGTTCTTACATTGGTTGTCAGTACTGAAGAATTGTCAATGCTGCCCCTGAAAATTCAAGCTGATTTTTGCCTTCCTGTATGTACAAAGAGGGAAGCAATTCTGTATATGTGTAGGAGTGTACACCCCAAGTGCTGTGTATATGCCGGAGAGGTGCATGTAGAAATGTACCACGGGTGCTGTGGATATGCCTGAGAGACGAGTGTAGAAACGTTCATCACGGGAGCTGTAGATATGCTGGAGAGGTGAGTGTAGGAGTGTACATCCCAGGTGCTGTGTATATGTCAGAGGTGATGTAGCAGCATACGCCCTGGGTGTTATGTCAGAGATGTAAGTGTAGAAGCCTACACCCCGGGGCTCTGCATAAATGTCGAATAGGTGAGTGTAGGAGCGTATGCCCTGGGTGCTATGTCAGAAAGGTGAGCGTAGAAGCGTACACCCTGGGATGCTCTGTATATATATCAGGGAATTGAGTGTAGGATTGTACATCCCAGATGCTGTGTATATGTCAGATAGGGGATTGTAAGAGCGTACACACTAGGTGCTATGTGTATGTCAGAGAAGTGAGTGTAGGAGCGTACACGTCAAATGCTGTGTATGTGTCGGATAGGTGAGTGTAGGAGCATATGCCCTGGATGCTATGTCAAGAGAAGTGAGTGCAGAAGCCTAAACCCTGGGGTGCTGCGTGTATGTATATCAGAGAAGTGAGTGTAGGATTATACACCCAAGATGCTGTGTATATGTCGGATAGGTGAGTGTAGGAGTGTACATCCTGGGTGCTATGTCAAGAGAAGTGAGTGCAGAAGCGTACACCCTGGGTGCTATGTCAAGAGAAGTGAGTGCAGAAGCGTACACCCTGGGGTGCTTTGTATATGTTGGAGAAGTGAGTGTAGGATTGTACACCCCAGATGCTGTGTATGTTGGATAGGTGAGTAAGGGGACCATAATTACCTTTGGTTTGGCGATTCCTTCTACTTGCAAAGTAGAGGGGTAGACATGGGCGCGAAGTTTGCGCCCAGCATGGCAAATTTGTTTATGGCTAAGTGGGAGGAGGACGTTGTTTATAATAATCAGAGGCCTGAACTCCTCCTTTGGCGGCGATATATAGACGACATCCTCCTCCTGTGGGATGGTGACATGCTGTCCCTTAATGAGTACACTGACCAGCTGAATAATAACTCTTTGGGTATAGTTCTGCAACATTAAGCCAGCCAAGAAAGAATTAATTTTATTGGTCTCAGCGTGGAGGTCAGGAATGGTGCCTTGGTTACCACCACTTACTTTAAGGAGACCAACCGAAACATCTTTACAGGTCAGGGTAGTTGTCATCACCCATCCTGGCTTAGGTCGGTCCCTAAGTCAGTTTTTGAGAGTGCATAGGAATTGCACCGCCCTTAATGATCATCATCAGCAGGCCTCCACACTGCGGTCTAGATTTTTTGACAAAGGCTATGATCCAGATGAACTGGATAATGTCATTTCAGAAAAAAGACGCTTGATAGGACTGAGTTGTTCTAATCGAGAGGGATATGAACCAGCTTGGGTTCTCCTTTATTATGACTTATTCCAATCAGTATCAAGATATCAAAACGTATCATCACCCTTCTTTGGAAGATGCTCAAGAATGACAGTCTCTTTGGTCCCAGGTTACCAGATAAACCCCAGGTGGTTTATCGAGGGGTACAGCCTTTAGGATTATATAGCCCCCAATGTGGTGGATAACCCTAAAAAAACAGTCCTTTTTTCAAGAACTTAAGGGTGACTGTTGGATTGTACACCCCAGATGCTGTCTATATGTCGGATAGGTGAATGTAAGAACGTACACCTGGGTGTTGTGGATATGTCATAGGTGAGTGTAGGAGCATAACCCCAGCTTCTGTGTTTATGTCAGAAAGGTGAGTATATGAAGGTACACCCAGGGTGAAGTAGATCTGCTAATGGTATACTGATACTCACAGAAAATTTTTCATAGAGTTGGTAAGTCAGCAGTGGATTGGGGAGCTCTCGGAAGTAGAGTTTACACAGGGAGCCAACACAGTGAATATCCTGGATGTAGACATCTTTAGTTAGGTCTGGAATCTGCTCCGAGTCAAACTCGTGCCTAACAGGTCGACACAAATACATAGATTTAGTGCAACATATTAACAATAATAATAATGTTTAATGCAGAGCCCACCATTGCTACCCCACGTCTCATAACAATGACACAAAAGGATATATTTCGTTTTAATACAGTGCTGTGCTCTGCATCTCATTTTAAGGTATGTTTTCGGATAATGATATAGTGAAGCAGTGTTGCATGTCTGATAGTAGTGTAGTCCCCTATACTACATTATTTTATTATCAATATACACTGTAGACTATTATTGTTATGTGTCTGTATCTATTGTATTATGTTGCATGCCAGGAATCAGTGAAATGAGACAATCTCTCACCGTAGTTTCTGTATATTGGAGGCGATCCCAGACAGGCGGTATATCCCATCCACAATGCCATGTTTCTCTATGAATTCCGTGCAGCTTCGGAGGACCTGGGGGACTTTATAGAGGTAGAAGTAGGAGGAACAGATTAGAAACCACATCACAGCCAGATGAACAAAACAGCAATTTCCTGCCCACACAGCAGACAATGAAGTGAACATTCGCTTTATAATAACACCACAGAGCATTTAATAAAGTCATTCAGAGAATTACTGTCCTGTCTCTGCAGCTGGATGCTGGCAGAGCGCCTCCCACAGTGCAGACATTATTAACTCTTCATATCATTACTCTCAGCCTTTCACTAACAAAAATGGGGATCCCGGCACTCCCAGAGTGATCTCAGCAATCAGCTTCTCTGGGAATGGAGAAAACCAAACTCAGTTCTGATTGACCAACTGTGCTGCTAACCCACAATATGGCTGCATTTCTAAATCAAACTGTGGTGCCTACAATAAAATGTATAATCAAGGAAACCTTTGGATGATGTTGGTGCCGGGCCAACAATCAGCACATACTACACTCACCTCTCCTCTGAAATCTAGAGGTAAAAATGCTGCTGAGGTTTGTGAAGTTGGACGGTGGTATGGTAAGTTCTGGGTGTGACAGGGTTGTTGAATTTGAGAACTAAACTTTATGGACTTTCTACCAATTACTGATACAATCTGAGTAAAACCTGACTTGCAGTCTCTGCTCAAATTCATCTCAAAGGTGTTCTATCGGGTTGAGGTCAGGACTGTGCAGGCCAGTCAAGTTCCTCCACCCCAAACTCTCTCATCCACACTATATTGCCAAAAGTATTGACCCACCCCTCCAAATCATTTGGTCGATAGGGGATTATAGTGTGGGGTTGATTTTAAGGGGTTGGGTTACATTGCAGACGGATGTGGCTGAAAGCAGGGGTCCTGTGCGTCCCTATTCTCTGTTTCAGGGACGAATCAGGCCTGAATTCGGACCTGAAACTGAGCCAAAGATGCACAGGAAACTTGTGCAATTCGCTGCGCAGCCACTTCGGAGATGTGTGAACCGGCTCCATAGAGAGCCGGTCACAATATCCTGTCATACAAACTTAATACGAGGAAACCCGCATCCAATTCGCACAAGTGTGAACCCGGCTTTAGTTCCAATGAAGGGAACTCTTAAGGCGTCAACATACCAATACATTTTGGACAATTTCATGTTCCCAACTTTGTGGGAACAGTTTGCAGACTTTGATGCCATTAAAGTTCATGTGCATGTAAAGGCAGGTGTCCCAATACTTTTGACAATAAAGTGTGTACCGTATGTCCGAAGGTTCTCACGTATCCTGGTTGCGAATAGTAGCAAGTCACATTCATCTGTAGTTGAGCTGAACTAAAGCGGTTTGAAAAAGCAGTGGAAATTTAGAGAGAACAAGTCTAGTTGAATGTGACTATTACTCCTACACAACTAAGTGCTATTGTAGATGATGGATTGCCTGCAAGCAGCTGAGAGGTTTACAAGCATGCTGGAAGATGTTTCCATGCACCATAATGCTTGATACAACCTGTATGTTAATCTTAACACTACATGATAATTGCAGAGCCTCGGAATAGTTGCATCATCATTAAAAACTGGTTGGCCGACTCAAGTGTGGAGATACAAAACTGCTAAATGCTGATACCTGATCGTACAGGCTGCGCTGTGTGCCTGAATAAATAACAGGAATAACAAAAACAGCAAGCACATAAAAGACAGAAACATTTCCTAACATATTTATGTTGCTCATCAGATATACAATTCAATAGGTAGTGTGATATAGGTCATTTACTGGTTCATCTCCACAATATCTCACACGGCTTACTATCTGCACACAGCTGGGTAGAGGAGGGTCACATGACTCTCCAGGCCTTTAGACACAACACAAAGGCGTAACATGCCTGGGCTCTTCCCAATTATTCCTCAGGACAAATATGCAAAGCACTGGAGTAAACACACCATCCCCCATCATGACTGCAACAGTCACATCTCTGCATTATGTGGGCAGAATACACAAACCTAACCTTAGTCACACTGGTTAGGGTCTGAAAATGTCCAGGATTTAACAAATCTTCAGGTATCAAAGATAAATTGATAGAAGTGACAATGGGGTTGATTTACTAAAGGAAAATCCACTCTGCATTGCAACTGGAAGTGCAGTCACTGTAGATCTGAGGGGAAGCTCTGCTGATTTTATCATCCAAAAATGTACAAGCAAAAATGCCATTTTTTATTATCCTTGCATGTCCCCCCTCGGATCTACAGTGACTGCACTTCCAAGTGCACTTGTAGTGCAAAGTGAATTTACCTTTAGTAAATAAACCCCAATCTCCCATGGCCAGGTTTCTTTACTACCCAGCACTGAGCAGAGGAGAATACATTCACAGACTACAGAGAGATTGTGAATAGTGGGGAGGTCAGATTGCACACAATGGAATGGTTTATATAGCATTTGTGATCTCTGCAGCTAGCGGAGGGTCTGGTGTTATGATGAAGGGGCAGAGATAGCCCAGATCTGGTCTATTCAATAACAGAGACAGGAGGAGACTGCCAGGTGTAACTCTCACACCTGGTTTCAGGTATTCAGCTTGTCACCTCTTCCAGTGTCCCGAGATTCCCAGGAGTCACACCCCATACTGAAAACTCTGCCCTGTAATTATAGCTACCACGTGCTGCATATATATCTATGCCTTCCCTTCACTGCCATTATCTTGCTGGCACTTGGTGCCCTATGATACAGACACGCATTCAGTGCTTGTCTTATGTGCCGTGACACTAACACCACAGACTATACAACAGAGGAGACTGACAGGAACTCAAGTGTGACAGACAATTTGCTACATCAAACATTAGAAATCAAACAGCAATGCAGTCATTAGAGCGCACATCAAAGGTCCAATCAGAAGTTAGTGAGGCTGAAAAAAAACATCATTTTTCCCCAATTCTATTACAAAACAGAATGTTTTATCTACACTGAATGCAACCAATTATAGCTACAGATACTATTCCATGTTTGAATGACACCCAACTTGTTTTAAATTCAGTTAGTAACACACATGCAGGTTACCTCCCTTTAATAGTTTTGATAATCTAACTAGGCTGTATCTGCATGTATGTTGCTTATCCAATCTCCTTGGTGCCTATTGGACACGGTATTAAAGCAGAGGGCAGACTGGGATATCCTTACACCCGCCAACAGAGGACTTTCAGATGGAAAATACTTTTCTAGGGAAGAGAGGAGAAGGCGCTCATGATGGTAAAGTTTCTTGAGCAGAATAAAATAAAGGTGGGTGACTCTAGAAACCTTTGGGTCACACTGCAATCTGCACATGAGTTTGTAAGAATGTTGGTCCAGAAACTGAACACAGGGCCGGTGCTACCACTAGGCAAACTAGACAGCCACCTAGGGGCGCCCAGCTGCTGGTTTCCCTACTCTCCGTCTCCTGCTGGTCTCCGTGCTATGCAAGTCGGTGTGGTGCTGTTGTATGCAGGGGATACCTCTGTCTGCAGCATGTAACTCAGGCGGAGGCCACCCCGTCCATTATTAAGTAGTGTCAGAGGCTCAGCACAGCACTGAAGAACTGTGTCCTGATGGAACGGAAGCCTGTGCAGAGCCCCGGTGAGTGAAGAACATTGACATTGCATTAGGAATCTGGTAGGTCAATGTAATGGTCAGGTAGGTTAATGTGGGGGATAGGGGGATCAGGTAGGTCAGTGTAGAGGTCAGGTAGGTCAGTGTAAGGATCAGGTAGGTCAGTGTAGGGATCAGGTAGGTCACATGGTTTACATGGGCAGGGCAAAGGGGGTGGAGGTAAGGGGCAGCAAAATGAGGTTTTGCCTAGGGTGTCAAAAATACTTGCCCCAGCCCTGACTGAACATACATATCCCATGGCAGTGCCCACACACTGAGGAGACCCCAGATTAGATGTGTGGTGGTACGCTATACACAGGATATTTCATGTCATCTCGTCTAGCTGCCACCGTTCACAGTAGCTGACCAATCTTCATTACTTTTCCAGCTTCAGCTAATGGAGGAGTTTTAGGCTTCATGCACACAGGACTTTAAAAAAACAGCCAAAAAACGTCAGTAGCTTATTGGGGATGTTTTCAGCTTTTACCAGCGTTCTATTACAGCCGGGTTTTCGTGTTTTTAAAGAGCCAGCGTTTTTTTTTTTTCCCCCCAATTGGTCTAAAACGTCCAAAAACATTGGGGATTGAGGTTTTTAAGCATTTTTGGACGTTTTTAAGTGTTTGAACATTTTCACAGCTGAAAACAGTCCAAAAAAACCCTCAGCTCTTGGGTTTTTTTACAGCTCAAAAACGTCACTGCTAAAAACAGCCTATAACAGCCGATGTGTGCATGAACACATAGGATAACATGATGGGGAGTTTATTGATTGTAGGAAAAAAACTTCTGCAGCTGAAAACAGCTGCTGAAAAACAGTCAAAAAACGTCCTGTGTGCATGAGGCCTTAGGGCGAGGACATTGTTTTTCTAGATTACCTTTGACAACACGCTCACAGATAACATACCACTAGTTACAAGTTTTTGCTAAATAAAGAAAAAATACAAAGTGACTTGGATTTATCTAAACATTTGTGGTGAAATACTATGCATTTCTCTTCTGCCAGAGAAGCTCTGAGCTGTGAGTTTGTTGTTTTTTACTGACAGAACTAGAGCTGGTAATACGAGTGATCCGCAACAAAGCAGATAAGTAGACGCCGTGTGCACAAAATTCCAGTCTAACCTGTTCATTGTGTGAGGGGGTGATGTACAAGAAAGGTAAGGGCCCCAGTGTCATCACAGAATGTACAGATCTTATCAAACACTTTCTTCCCATACTTCTGTATATCCTTCATCATATACTGTCGTACACTGTCCTCACTGCATATCCTCCACCATACAGTGCCCCCGCAGTACATCCTCCACCGTATACTGCCCCCGCAGCACATCCTCCACCGTATACTGCCCCCGCAGCACATCCTCCACCGTATACTGCCCCCGCAGCACATCCTCCACCGTATACTGCCCCCGCAGCACATCCTTTACCGTGCACTGCCCCCGCAGCACATCCTTCACCGTATACTGCCCCCGCAGCACATCCTCCACCGTATACTGTCCCCGCAGCACATCCTTTACCGTATACTGCCCTGCTGCACATCCTCCACTGTATACTGCCCCCACTGCACACACCCTCCACCGTATACTGCCCCCGCTGCATATCCTCCACCATATACTACCCCACTGCACATCCTCCGCCACATACTGCCCCGGCTGCACATCCTCCACAACACACTGCCCCCACAACACATCCTCCACCATATACTGCTCCCACTGCATAGCCTCCACCATATACTGCTCCCACTGCATATCCTCCACCATATACTGCCCCACTGCACATCCTCCACAACACACTTCCCTCACAACACATCCTCCACCATATACTGCTCCTACTGCATAGCCTTCACCACATACTGCTCCCACTGCATATCCTCCACCACATACTGCTCCCACTGCATATCCTCCACCACATACTGCCCCTGCTGCATATCCTCCACTACATACTGCTCCCACTGCATATCCTCCACCACATACTGCTCCCACTGCATATCCTCCACCACATACTGCTCCCACTGCACATCCTCCACCACATACTGCTCCCACTGCACATCCTCCCCCATATACTGCTCCCACTGCACATCCTCCACCATATACTGCTCCCACTGCACATCCTCCACCATATACTGCTCCCACTGCACATCCTCCACCATATACTGCTCCCACTGCATATCCTCCACCATATACTGCTCCCACTGCATATCATACACCATATACTGCTCCCACTGCGTATCCTACACCACATACTGCTCCCACTGCACATCCTCCACCAAATACCTCCCCCTGCTGCAAATCCTCCACCATACACTGCATATCCACCACCATTCACTGTTTCCTATTGCATGTCCTCCAGCATACACTGCCCTCCTGCATATCCTCCACCATACATTGCACTTCTGCCATCATATCCTCCACCAGAAAAACAGAAGCATATTAGAACAGCTTTGATCCCACAGCTAATATCAGTTTCAGCAAATGTCAGGAATGTCAGCTCTTACCATCTTGGGCAGAGTTGAGAAGATGCTCCCCAAGGTCGCAGCCAAACACCCGTTCCCGCAGGATCCCACGCTGCTTCAGCTTCTGCTTGCTGGGTCTGGACTTCATGAAGGTCCTCAGGAATGTGATCAGCTTGCCGTGTTTCCGGGACACTGCACAGACAGCATAAGATCAACATTACTCCAAGAATCACAAGACACATGGACGGTTAACTGGCACAGACACAGACAGACATTGTGTGGAGGGGACACACAAAAAGAGCAAACTCTTTCTGGCCTAGAAAGCAGCATGCTGGCTGCTATGTGTGAGATGAATCAGGGATATCACTAATAGACACAAAGATGTCCTTCACAGTGCTGGCTGTCCACAGAGCCATTGTGCTATGGACCAGGAGAGCCGTGTATGAAAGAAACTGGAGCAAATAGGGAACTGTCAGCTACAGAACAAATCAAAGCCTTTGTTTCAATTACCTAAGCCTAGGTTGGAAAATTAAATATGAAACCTTGTTGATTGTTAGGGGATAATAGCTTCTCATTTTCTTTGTTTTATCACCCTCCTAGGAGGTTCCTAGTAACCTGACAAATTACTGCCTCATTTATATTATACTTTGATACTGGACTGGCAGCACCATGACATGACATATAGTATTTACCAACCCAAAACTACCTATCTCATATAATATAATGTGGATGCTGGACAGGCAGTGCCAGAGATTGATGTCATGCCAGAATTACATTACTTATATAGTTATGGAAATTTTCAGATTACTAGCTGTTATTTCTTAGTAAAGCGTGTCTCCATCCAAAAACAGTCTTGGGTCACCTGACTAAGCAATGCATGCAATCTATATTTATCAACATGTCCTAAAACTCAACTCCAGTCATATATTTTGTTGTAGTTTTCTATAGAGCTGGGAGCATTAGATTTTATGTCAGGTAATCAATGGGACAGCAAGTGAGTAGATATTCCCCAAGTGGGGACACAGACGATAAAACCTGACCGAGGCTCCCCACTCTACTGAAAAACAAAATTTTGGCTAGAATTCCACTTTTAAGAAGGTTTCTTCCGCTCATGGCAACCAATCAGACACTCTTCTGTGTTTTTGTAGAGATAGTAGAATCTGCCCACAATGGGCACCAAACATGGAAAAATGAAACCTAGAGATTATTCTGAGAATACACCAAATTAACGATTTTCACACCAACAAAACCATAATCAACTCAATATAGCATCTAACCCCAGATTTGTAGTTATAGAAATAGAGCAGGGTGGATGTGCAGTGCAGGATTTATTAGGCTGATGTTGGCTAATGGACACAACTGCCTTTCCTCTACTCTGGCTTTGTTATCAGACTTTCTATCTGCAGGTATTGCTGATTTCTTCATAATGTGTAATTAGGCTTAGTACTCCGTAAATCTTGTCCTTGGTGCTTATACGCAATGCTTACTCATCAGATGATACAGAGGGAGGCTGGGGACTCTACATCTCCAACACAGAATGTCTACTGAAGCATACTGACACACATATTCCAGTGCACACCAACACCGACTGCTGTATACTAAGAGACGTATTGTAAGTTCTCATGCACATGCTCAGCTCCCCTGAATATCTTTTCTCCTGGTAGGAGAAAAACTGATTAAAAAAGTGCAAGCTGCGTTTTGCACACGTGTTTGGGCGCAGCAAGGGTTTGAGTGTAAATGGACACCATTGGCCAGTATTTTAATTTAGTCTGGCCATTGGAATGAATGAATTCTCAGCACTTTTTTTCTGCCCAAAATCTCCTCTCCTGGAAGTGCTGGTGAAAGTATTTTTTTTTCCAGCCTATAAACACTCCTCTTCTAATAAGCCTGTAAATGCCTGTGTGTGCATGGAAACAATGGCTAACATAAATGTGTGTTTACAGGCCAAAAGAAAAAAATATATAAACATCTGTAAAAGCCACATTATTTTTAAGCCCATTGTGCATGAGCCCTAAATGGTCGTACACACCATACCATCACTACTACTGCACTGGCAGAGGCAACCGCCCTGCCCTTTGTCAGTATATTCTGATTGTCTCTACACTTTGTAAAGTGCAGATCTAGTTATTGTTTGTAGCAAGTCAGCTGCCTCTTCAAATCCTAAACATTCTCATATACACTATTACAACACAGCAGGGTGCACATTCTTCAAGACAAATGTTGACACAACAGTCATTGTACCATTCACCAAGTACTCATTTATCAAGATTGGAGTAGCCAGAATCTGGAACAGCTGTGCATGGCAACCAGTTAATTTCTTGCTTTTAATTCAAAGCTTAACTAAACAAGAGGAATACAGAAACTGATTGGTTACTATCCACAGCTGATCCAGATTTAGTTTGCTCCAGTTTTAGTAAATTTCCCCCAATGTGGCCAGGCTGGAACATTAATGGTGCTTACTAAGGTCCTTGCACCTCTACACTGCTGCACTACATTTGTGACTTGTACAGCTGTGTACCTGGCTGATGAAGCCTTTGATGGGAGCTGCCATAGTTTGCCTGTTCAGCAGCACTGCGGAGTAAGGGGTCTGCTCTGAAAGCACTAAACTGCTGTAAAGATGAGGAATGGAAGCCTCTATTGAAGGCTTTTCTGGGGTTTAGCCTGATGGTGGATTGCCTTTAGCAAACACTTTGGTATTTTTACTCATCCTTCCCCGCACACAGCCATTCATTCTCTGTACACTGGAATGATTGGTAAATTCTTCACAATGTCATGTTCCCTGTTCCATTTAAATGTAAAAGGCAGTTCTGGAGGAGGCTGGACACAACAATGGCCCCCATGTTCTTAGACAGAGTGCAGACCTCTCTCATGTCTCTCAGCCAGCAGCTGCCATCAATGAAGCTTGGCAGAAGCTGGCACGAGAGTGACCGTCTCCACTTTCCTCCTGGCACCATGCCCAATGTCTGGAAACAAATACAATGATACTCAGATCCAGGTGTCCTTGTCACAGAGCAGAGCTCTAAGATAGAGCTGCCAGAAGGAATGTGACGCTTCAAGTGAAATACACAACTAGATCCTGGCAAAATCCTGGAAACACAAATGGGTAATCTGCCCCTGCCGCACGGTCCGAGCAGATTCTGTTCAGCAATAGGCTAGTAATAGATGGGCAAAACCTCCCCGTAAACAGAGGGCAGACATCTGCTTGTCCTCAGCAGGGTCAAGACTGTTCACTCCAAGATACCCTGTGTGTGGTCATTGCAAGGACAGCACAGGTCAGGTCTGAACAATCTCTGATTAATAAAAACATAATTCTAAAGATCACAAGTACTTGTAATCACCTATTATGGTAGCCCTGCATGATTCGGTCCTCTCCCCAGTGTCATATCTGGTGTGATGGCAGGGATCCTCCTTTCAATGCCATACCACAGGGCCATTCAGATTTATTTAAGATACCTTTTTCTGCTCTGGAAATGTAATTTTGCCAGGTTTGCCCAATTTTGAAACTGCTCAGTGCAGTAAATCTACTCAGTTTTAACAAGGTCAATAAAACTCAATGAAGTATATTTTTTGTTTGTAAATCTGCCAATTTATTTACATCATAATTTGTTACTTTTCATGGCAGGAAGCTGGAGAAGGTGCTACATTGGCTGCCATTTTCCAATTCATTAAAGTGGGGTAAAAAGCATTGATATATTATGGAAATGTGCCGTCCAACAATTATTCAATCAGTCATAGAGGAGCCCTTATGGATAAGCAGGTGAAAAGCAGGAAACAGCATAGGTCAGAGGGAGGGGCAGTCAGCAGTGGCTCTGAATTGCAATCTATTCACTTTGCAAGTCATCACCTGCTGACTGTACAGCAATAAACCTTCATATCCCTAAAGCCTAGTACACACGGGCCGAATGTTGGAGGACATCAGCCAGTTCAATAAAAACCGGTAGACATTCAGCACGTGTGTATGGCAGCCGGTCTGACAGAAGCTTCTGTTGGACAAGCTGGAATACCAGCAGCCGACTGACTCCTGATCAGCGCTCACAGCCAATGGAGTATTTTGGTGGGGGGGCGTCCCCCTGTCAGGAAACAACAGAACAGCAGGGGAGATCGCTGTACTAACATCAAATTGTTAGAACAGATGCTCCAACCGGAGTTGTCAGTTTTTTTTTTTCGTTCAACCCGCTGGATTGAATAAAAAAAAAATTAGTGGCGTGTACTAGGCATAAGGCTGGGTAGACGCAGGCTGAATATGGGCCATTATCGGCCGGTTCAACAGTAACCGTCCAACATTCGGTCAATGTGTATAGCAGCCTGTCCACCATAAGTCAGTGTAACTACTTGCTTTTGTCAAAGGGACATGCTGGCAAACCAGCATTTGATCACTGATCGGTGTGTTTTGGTGGGGGCAGTCTCCCTGTCAGAATACAAAGGCATAGTGGGGGAGATTGCCGCACTAATGGCACTTGTGTTAGTTCAGCGATCTGTCAGTTTTTTATTTTCATTTAGCCCACTGGGTTGAAAGAAAAAAAAATGTATAATGTGTACCAGGCTTAAGGTAAACACTTTACAGTTTCTTAGTAGCAATCATACTGACATAAGGACTGTCCCCTTGTCCCATGCTAAAATCAAGATTGCTCAGAAAATGATAGCAGACAAATAAAACATTTTATTCTGATAGGCAACACAGGCATACCTTATTCCAGGCAATTTTATAAATGAGGTTCATTAAGGGTGTCTACACAAAATAATTCACATCTAAAGCAAGATGGTGTATCAGTTACCAGCAGTGCTATCTTTAACACCATCCTGTGTGTACAATGACTTTGTCATGTACATAGCACCATCATTTTAAAGGTTCATGTACTGCACTAATATTTACAGGTAAACTGCTATAACAAGTATGAAGACAGCTGCTGTACAATTGTAAAATAAAAAGGAAAGCGTATTGGAGATAGGTGTATGTAGATATTAGTAGGTCCCATAAGGGGTTCTACAGTGTATGTGGGTATTGATGGATCTGAAACAGGTGTGCCTTGTAGTGTGTGTGGATATTGGTGGATCTGATACTGGCACCTTGTATATTGTATGTGGATATTGGTGGACTGGATACTGGCACCTTGTATATTGTATGTGGATATTGGTGGATTGGATAATGGTATCTTGTACAGTGTATGTGGATATTGGTGGATCTGATACTGGCACCTTGTATATTGTATGTGGAGATTGGTGGATCGGATACTGGCACCTTGTATATTGTATGTGGAGATTGGTGGATCGGATACTGGCACCTTGTATATTGTATGTGGATATTGGTGGACTGGATAATGGTATCTTGTACAGTGTATGTGGATACTGGCATCTTGTATATTGTATGTAGATATTGGTGGATTGGATAATGGTATCTTGTACAGTGTATGTTGATACTGGTGGCACTTATACAGGTTTGTAGTATAGTGTATATAGTTACTAGTTAATCTCAAACACTATGCATAGTTTTCTTCAGTCATTTCCTCATCTTATTGTGTGCACATCTGAAGACAGTATGTAAATCTCTAGGGCACATTCCTGAACGAAATCACCATAAGACTGCAAAAACCTTTTAAACGAAGTTAAATAAAATCAAATCAGTGATATCTTACCTGATTCTTTGTGATGTTAGTGCCGCAGCTGAAGCTGTACAGACTGCAGATCTGTTACTATCGTGAGATAATCTCCTGCACGTCCTCTCTCTAGTTTCTCTCCTATGGCAAATGCCACCAGCCACCTATCTGCTCTGCACCTTCTCGTCTTCATCAGAGCCAACGTGTTCCTGTGTGGTCCTTGTGCCTGCTATCGAAGCAGACTCTTTCCAGTGTCACCCCCTGTGTTTCCTATTAGCTCCTCTGCAGATCGGTGTATTGTAGAGCTCTCTCTAGTCCCAGCCATGTGTCCCTCCCACAGCCAGGTATGTCTCCGCCCTCATGTCTCCAGACACACCTCTGGTTCAGGCTTCTGCTTTTCTTTACTGTCTGCTTTGCCAGGTGCAGTGTCTGGAACTACCTCCCCCCTCCTCTGCCTAGCCCCATCCTGTTCACCTCTTCCCTAAAGACAGAGAATAGTAAGCCAGTGTGAATGAATGAGAGGCAGGACCAGGCTACAAACTCCTACTATATGGTTATTATAGAATGATAATGACGGTGATATAGAAGAGGTGTAAATCCAGCAGAGTGCCTATGTCTGGTTTCAGGACTATGGTAAGCAATATGTCTGCCCTGCCCAACGGGCACATGCCTAACATTCCACTCAGCTGGGGTCCAGAGACTCTCCTCCGTCCACAAGGAATTGTGCACTAGATGTGTCAGTACACAGAATTACACTGAAGCTTTGAATCAGTCGTTACCCTGAAGGAATCTGAAAAACCGGCTGTTTGACCTCCAATGAACTAGAGAACTATGCAACTGGTAAGCTGCTTTAGGTACTCCTTGGTGAAGGTGCTGCTCACTTTATGTGGAATTTTGAAGCACATTTTGAGGAATGGATATTCATTGTGGTGTATTTATTGATTTTAAAAGACTCTTCGGTTGGGTTCACACTATTGTAAATTGAATGAGGCTTTCCTGGCATCCAATTCAGGAGACTGTGACCAGCTCTCTCAATGGCCCGGGTTCACACATCTCTGGAGCGGCTGCGGAGCGAATTGCACAAGGGCCCTGTGCGTCTTTGGCTCAGTTTCTGGTCCGAATTCAGGCAAAATTTTGGGCCCAATTCCTCCCTGAAACGTAGAACAGGGATGCACCATCTGCAGTGTGAACCCAGCCTTATAGTGCTGCTCACATGAGGAGCTGTCTCACATGTTGGCCTTTTTAGGACAATTAAATGCAAATCTATGCTTTTACTATCCAATGCATTCTTTATAGAATCTACAAGCAGCATTTATTCTGCAATGAGCAAAACAACATGAAATATACAAAAGAAGCACTATACATGAATAGGGAAAGTGCCTTCTACCACAGAAAACTCGTACAAAAGGCAAATGAAAAACACCTGCACCATTAAATATGAATATGCAAATCAGCCTTAATAAATACCGTATCTGAATATATATATATATATATATAGATCAGGGGTCCTCAAACTATGGCCCTCCAGTTGTTCAGGATCTACAATTCCCATCATGCCTAGTCATGTCTGTGAATGTCAGAGTTTTACAATGCCTCATGGGATATGTAGTTCTGCAACAGCTGGAGGGCCGTAGTTTGAGGATCCCTGATATAGATAGATATACAAAATATATATATATATATATACATATATATCGCAGTGTTGCAATCTCCTGGCACTGGATGGATTCTATTCCAGGGAGCTCATGCTACCACATAGCAGATATTTACTGCAACCACAAGCAGAGGGCCCACCAGCCTAGTGCATTATCCTGTATTAAAAGATGTCCCTTATTAACCTCTTGCCGACCGCCGATCGGCATCTGACGGTGACAAGGTGGCGCTCCTGCGCAAATCGCCGTCATATGACGGCGGCTGCGAGATCGCGCCCAGTGAGCGCGCGCGCGCACCGCCGGAGGCGCACCCGCGCGCTCACTGTGTCCGGGGAGGGCCAGGGAGCGGGTGCGGCGGAGTCGATCTCCGCCGGCCACCCGCG
>BLSH010226082.1:340310-361386 GCA_018402905.1 Glandirana rugosa
CGTATATGTCATACTAATATCAAAACCACAAGTGAAATCTTTGTACCAGTAACACATGGTACCATTAGTCCGACATTTTAGTTGTGAAAATCACACTTCTTCGACAATGTGTAACTAAAAGTCTATATGTCATAGAGTGTTTTCACTCATGTGGAGAGTGTAAAAACATTTGTAAAATCATATGGAAAAGTACACTGTTGTGACTTCTTTAATGTGAAACGATGTTACATTTCGTCACTCACATGTCGAACATATTGTCACATGTAAACGACAGGGGAGTTTTATTGTTGTGTGTCGGTAATTGGAGCGGCGAGAAGCGGAGGACGTCATATGACGTCCTCCCGGATCGACGGCCAGTCCCTGCCGACGTCATTTTACTATACGTCGGTAGGGAACTGGTTAATGGCTGTGTGTTGTTATTTTGAGGGGACAGCAAATGTACACTGTTATACAAGCTGTACACTCACTGCTTTACATTGTAGCAAAGTGTAATTTCTTCAGTGTTGTCACATGAAAAGGTATACTAAAATGTTTACAAAAATGTGAGAGGTGTACTCACTTTTGTGAGATACTGTATATCTGAAAATCAATGTGTAACAGCTTCTTCACACTAAAAGTGTTGATTTTACAGCCTGATTACCATGGTACACAATGACCATGTTTCTAAAGTGAACACCAAAACTATAATCATACTGTATATGCCCTTGTACTCTTAGAGGAACCCGCGTTCCTTAAGTGTTTATTGAGTGGAGAATGCAGTCTATCCATTCACTAGAGACCAGCGACATTGCTGAAAATGCAGTCTATCCATTCACTAGAGACCAGCGACATTGCTGAAAATGCAGTCTATCCATTCACTAGAGACCAGCGACATCGCTGAGAATGCAGTCTATCCATTCACTGGAGACCAGCGACATCGCCGAGAATGCAGTCTATCCATGTCGCTGGGAATGGACACCACGGAGGAGTCATATACTTGTCAAGAGAGAGCCTCTCCTCACAGCTAAGCCTACTCTTGGAAGATATACGCTTGTCTCTTCTCTCTCCCCTGTATCTCTCCCTCTCCCTCCCTCTCCTTGGGCCTATTCCTCCTACAGATCGCCTCTTATTAGAGAGTCGAACCTCAGAGAGGACCCATCCTTGTAGCCACCACTTTGGAGGTTATTGGTCTACATATTGGGGTGGCCCTTATTGCTTCTACCGGACACACACAGGATTGCACTGGGTGCGGGCGGAGTCGTTGGGGCACCTGAGTGATCTAGGGCGGGAGCACATACAGCATCACAGACATATTACCATAAAGTACACACGCTGCTCTTCCCCTGAAGAAGGAAAAGACTGTAAAGAAAAGTTTCCGAAACATGTCGGGACTCTGCGGCAAAATTATTAGCTAGCGTGATTATACTCAATTGGCTTCACATTGCTATGTCTACTTTGTATATGGTATAACCTGTAATGCTATGTTTTTAATCTGTCTATTTTTTAATAATTTTAATTATTTCTCAATAAAATGTATGCAATTTATGTCCTACACCACAATTATTAATGTTTTGGGGTACCTTACCATTAAAATCCCAGGGGTAAGCTTGTTCCAGTTCATCTACTATAAACCAGCGACATCACCGAGAATGCAGTCTATCCATTCACTAGAGACCAGCGACATCGCTGAGAATGCAGTCTATCGATTCACTGGAGACCAGCGACATCGCTGAGAATGCAGTCTATCGATTCACTGGAGACCAGCGACATCACTGAGAATGCAGCCTATCCATTCACTAGAGACCAGCGACATCGCCGAGAATGCAGCCTATCCATTCACTAGAGACCAGCGACATCGCTGAGAATGCAGTCTATCGATTCACTGGAGACCAGCGACATCGCTGAGAATGCAGTCTATCGATTCACTGGAGACCAGCGACATCACTGAGAATGCAGCCTATCCATTCACTAGAGACCAGCGACATCGCCGAGAATGCAGCCTATCCATTCACTAGAGACCAGCGACATCGCTGAGAATGCAGTCTATCGATTCACTGGAGACCAGCGACATCGCCGAGAATGCAGCCTATCCATTCACTAGAGACCAGCGACATCGCCGAGAATGCAGCCTATCCATTCACTAGAGACCAGCGACATCGCTGAGAATGCAGTCTATCCATTCACTGGAGACCAGCAACATCGCTGAGAATGCAGTCTATCCATTCACTAGAGACCAGCGACATCGCTGAGAATGCAGTCTATCCATTCACTGGAGACCAGCGACATCGCTGAGAATGCAGTCTATCCATTCACTAGAGACCAGCGACATCGCTGAGAATGCAGTCTATCCATTCACTGGAGACCAGCGACATCGCTGAGAATGCAGCCTATCCATTCACTAGAGACCAGCGACATCGCCGAGAATGCAGCCTATCCATTCACTAGAGACCAGCGACATCGCCGAGAATGCAGCCTATCCATTCACTAGAGACCAGCGACATCGCTGAGAATGCAGTCTATCCATTCACTGGAGACCAGCGACATCGCTGAGAATGCAGTCTATCCATTCACTAGAGACCAGCGACATCGCTGAGAATGCAGTCTATCCATTCACTAGAGACCAGCGACATCGCTGAGAATGCAGCCTATCCATTCACTAGAGACCAGCGACATCGCTGAGAATGCAGTCTATCGATTCACTAGAGACCAGCGACATCGCTGAGAATGGAGCCTATCCATTCACTAGAGACCAGCGACATCACTGAGAATGCAGTCTATCCATTCACTAGAGACCAGCGACATCGCTGAGAATGCAGTCTATCCATTCACTAGAGACCAGCGACATCGCTGAGAATGCAGTCTATCCATTCACTGGAGACCAGCGACATCGCTGAGAATGCAGCCTATCCATTCACTAGAGACCAGCGACATCGCTGAGAATGCAGTCTATCCATTCACTAGAGACCAGCGACATCGCTGAGAATGCAGTCTATCCATTCACTAGAGACCAGCGACATCACTGAGAATGCAGTCTATCCATTCACTAGAGACCAGCGACATCGCTGAGAATGGAGCCTATCCATTCACTAGAGACCAGCGACATCACTGAGAATGGAGCCTATCCATTCACTAGAGACCAGCGACATCGCTGAGAATGCAGTCTATCCATTCACTGGAGACCAGCAACATCGGGGAGAATGCAGCCTTATTCGCTTACTAGAGTAGATATGTCAGGTGTTTTTGGACCATAAACAGCCATATAAAACTGCTCTGCTATTTTAAGAATTTTAAATTGACTAAAACCCCAAGTTTCCTTATGCTTTTGAAAATATGTCTGGACTCTTTTTCAGGGATAAGAGCTTGTTGTTTCTGTGAATATGGTGCTGGTAACCCGAAATCTAGAATGGATTCTGGATCATATATCCAGTTTAGATCTTTGGTTTCTTTGGGTCTGACATGCCTGAGACATCAGCAAAAAATAGCTGGCATTACACATTTTCCAACTCACATAGTGTATATACAGAGATCATACACACAAAGTGACATTTCTAGAGTACAATGAGGAGGAGACACGTGCGGGACCATAGGCAGCCCCCTTTTTCCATAATGGCCTGTTAGAAGAACAGACAGCAGCAGGTTGGGATATCACGTCCCATTTCTATTGTCCTTGTTAGTAGAGACATCTACATCTAGACTATAGGCTCAACTCACTACAGAACGATTGTTAGTTTCAGCAAGGCAAGCTACAGATAACAGTCATATGGCTGAAAATAACCATCATTAAGGAAAATAACATGTTACAGCTAAGTGAATTGAGCCATATATTGTGTGTTAGGAATTCAGACCTGCCCTGAATCTTGTGGGAAGTACAACAACATTTTTAATGAAATGTGAGTATTTTATGAAAGAGACATCATAATTGTGATACACATGGAAGTAGAAATTACTTCCTAGATAAAAGGTGGAGATTTCTCAGCGATGGGCCAAAAAGATGCATTTCAATATGGGAGACATATAGTTACACTCCACCTTGGCTATAGGGGCATGGATCTCCCACAAGACTCATAGACAGGAGCTGCTGTACAGACACATTACGTACACGGAAGAGGTACCTGAACTGAGCTTGTAGGGACTCGGTACCTCAGAAAAGCACGGCGGCCCTGTCCTTACACTATCCATCTCCAAATCTGTCATTAATCGGGAAGGGAAGACAAATGTGATTATGGAGGACAACGCATGGACAGAGTGAGGATACAAAAAAAGGAAAAGTGTATGAAAGTCACAAAGGAGAATATGAAGTGAAGAACACTGTCAGGACTCGCTATATGTATTGCTCTGTGTATCCTGAAAATGACAAATTTGCACATAGTTTGGATACTATTTCTAAAAAGAAATGTTTATATAACATGTATCTATGATGACATTATACATTACAAGTTTGAGGCTGCTAGAAGAATATTTCCCATTGTATGTAAGTTGTCACTGTGGCTGTACTCCTTCATACATCAATGTCTGGTGTTGGGTTATAAGGTGCACACATGGAGTCTCTGTTCGCCTGCACAGAGGGATTCTCCAATAAGGTGTTTAGATTTGGATAAATGCTGCCTGTAGTTGATTGGTGAAGAGAGCAACGTGCTTGCAGTTACTTGTATAGCTTTTGTCTAGTTTAAATTGTAAAATGTAATATTTTTGCCCTTTGTCTTCTGGTCAGTTTGTGCTCCAGATAAAATGACAAGAGGACTTAGATGGCCACAGGTTATGTTGCTTTGGAACGCCATGTATACAGCTTGGGCATAGGATTTGGGGTAATGTTAGTTTATATACTTTGATTGAGAAGACAAGTTCTTTTTAATATGCAGTTTAGCACAGCTAATACTCCCTGCATGCAGTGTAATGATTAAAGTTCACCACAGGTTACGATCTGACTATAAAATCTCATAGGGGAAGCAATGCGCTTGCGATCTGCATTGGGTGTCAGTGTGAACGACACTTCAAATGCAGTTTGCAAACGCACTTGCGTTTGCCTGCAGGGAAGTACATGCTACAGTAGTACTATGGGAGCTGGTTGCTGTGCATTTTTTAAAGTAGTGCACGCACTACTTTTGGTGCGGTCCGGCTCAATTTCAGCTCATTCAAATAAATAGGCTGAAATTGCACTATACCCAGATCGCATGTGAATTGTACATATGCACAGTCCTGTGCGATTCATGGTGTGAACTGGCCCTTATGGATAACCCAACAACTAGGTAGTTGCCTGCCTGACTGAATACAATTTAAAGTGATTGTAAAGTCTCGTTATTTTTAAATGAAAAATAACAAACATATTATACTTACCTGCTCTGTGCAGTGGATTTGCACAGAAAAGCCTGGATCCTCCCCTTCTCGGGTTCCTCTTCGGCTCTCCTGGCCCTCCCTCCTGTTGGGTGCCCACAGCAATCAGCTTGCTATGGGGGCACCTGAGCCGAGTCACAGCTCCCTGTGTCCATTCAAACATGGAGCTGCGGCCTGGCCCTGCCCCCTTTCTATTCTCATTGGCATTCTCATGAGACATTCCTATAACATCGCTGGAACTAGAGGGACCTCAGGTAAGTATTAGAGGGGCTGAGGTGGCTGCTGCACACAAGGCTTTTTATATTAATGCATAGAATGATAAAAACCTACTGACTTTACAACCACTTTAAATTAATAATTTAGGTAGGTAAGTATGACATACTTGTGGCAAATTTAAATTCAATGGTATATAGATCGTAAGGTCAGATTGTAATGTGTGTGTTGAGATTTACTGTAGATTATATATCTTGTGTTTATAGCAGCAGGTTAATATCTTTATTATCTGCTGTCGTCCTTCGTATGTTATTGCTCTGTATTCTACCACTGTGTCCCCCCCCCCCCCACTTCATGTGTGACAGACCTTACCCCATAGACTGATGCACATGCATTAGAAAGAGATGAAGAGAGAGAGGGAGAGAGAGAAGACATGGAACCGTACAGGGGGGGAAGTAGCTCCAGGATGCCGGCCTCATTCCATGCGCAGGGGAGACTGGAGGGAACAGATCACAACAAAGGATTAAAAAGCAAACAAGCAAAGCAGAACTTTCATCTTTCCTATAGCGGTGGCTCTCATTATCAGCCAGTGTTACCGTACACATCTAAATCCAATACTGGTGACTAGACTACAAGTGACACTCATGCAGAGAGGAATGTTACACAGAGCACAAGAGGTGGAAATATGTCAAACAAAGCTCATGGAGGAATCAACATGTCACAAATGGGGTCTTGTGGGCAATGACAATCTGCCCCATGGCTTTTTTGTTAGTACAAAGACACACAAAGATTTACACACAAAGACATTCCAAAGTATCTTGTAAATAACAAATAGGAGTTCAGTGACTGATAAGCAGGCAGCAGTTAGTAGGAGCTACAGGTCCTCATACAGGACAGATCTTCCCAGCCATGCTTCTCTTTACACAGTTAAAGGATAGGTTCCCTGTTAGGCCTCATGCACACAGGACGTTAAAAAAAACATTCTAAAAATGTCAGTAGCTTTGCAGTGAGTTTTTCAGCTTCTTTCAACGTTTTGCACTAGCGTTTTTGAGCAGTAGTGTTTTTTTTTTTTTTTTTTTAAATGGACCAAAAAGGTCCAAAAACATTGGTGAGCAGTAGCGTTTTTTTTCCCCCCTCAATGGATCCAAAACGTCCAAAAACGTTGGTGAGCGGTATTTTTTGAGCATTTTTATAGCTGAAAAATACCTCTACCTCTCAGAACCTTCTGCTCTTGGTTCTTTTTTACAGCTCAAAAACTTCACGGCCAAAAACAGTTGATAACAGTGCATGAACACATAGGATAACATGATGGAGGGTTGATTGACTGTAGGAAAAAAACGTCTAAAGCTAAAAACAGCTGCTGTAAAAGCATCCTGTGTGCATGAGGCCTTAAAGACAAAAATAATAAATGCCCATCTTTTTGCAGGTAAAAAAATATGTGCATTTTTTTTTTTTTTTTTATTGAGAGCTTGGAAAACGTACTCACGATCAGCAGATCGTGGGTGCAATGCAGGGCTAGTGCAGACTCTGTGGGGTTGATTTGCTAAAGCAAAGTGACTGTGCACTTTGAAAAGTGCAGTTGCACTCTGCAAGAGCAGTTGCTTCAGAGCTTATTAAAAGAGGGGAAGCTCTGCTGTCTTCTATCATCCAATCATGTGCAAGGAAAAATGCTGTTTTTTTTTATTTTCCTTGCATGTGATTGGGTATTCTTTGCAAAGTGAAGCTTTACCTAATTTACTAAGCTCTGGAGCAATTGCACTTGCAGCGTGCAACTGCACTTTGCAAAGTGCACAGTCTAGTTGCCTTTAGTAATTTAACCCCTGTGTGTAAGCTGTCTGACCATACATCGTACGGCCAAGCAGTTACATAATAACAGGAGGCATTAATGAACTACCACAGCCCTCAACGGTGAGGTGGTAGTTCATTGAGAACTACAAGCCGACAGCCACAAAGGCTGCCGAACCTTGTCGTTTTCCATTTACAGAATTCTGTGAATGAATGACGCAGCAGGGCGGGTGGAGCCCTGCACGGCCACGTTCTTGTCACAATGGGGAGCCGACAGGGTGCGGGGGCCGGTGGATTTGTAACATGTCACATGTTACACCCTAAATATGGGTGTATCATGTTAGAAATGGTGAACTTATCCTTTATAAAGACTATTTTTTTTTTTATCGAAAACAATAAACATGTTATGCTTACCTTGCACAGAGTGGCCCTGATCCTCCTCTTCTGGGGCCCCCCTCCAACATTCATAGACACACACACAGTGAGGCTATGCCCTGCCCCCACTCCCTCCTCATAGGATTTGATTGACAGCAACAGGAGCCAATGGCTCTTGCTGGTGCCTTTCTGTCCTGTGAGGAGAGAGACCAGTGCCGCTGCAGATGGGCACACAGCACTGGACCGAGATAAGACTCGGGTAAGTATAAGTGGGGTGAAGGCGTGATACAAACGCTGGAACATTTTTTACCTTAATGCAGGAAATGGATTAGGGTGAAAAATGTATCTTTCTTTTACATCCATTTAAAAACTGTTTAAAAAAAAAAAAAGCACACAACGTGACTCATAAAATCTGACTCATTTAATAAACTGCAATCCAAAATCTCTAGGTGCTACCAATGCTTTTCCACACACTATGTTTCCATCCAAGTACTGAAGCTCTGAGTTCCTTCACAAGACACAGGACTTTCCTTAAGACCAAAATAAGTCTAGTTGCTTGTGTGTCACCTCAAAGCCCCAGTTCTATGTAAAACAGTCCATCTGGGTCTCCCAACAGTGGCCGCATGTGGTATCGGATTAATACTGACTGATCAGATCCTGTTGCATGTGACCATGTGCTATAAAATTCAGGCTTAAGTAATGTCTTTAGAATTCTCTTTTCAACTGTGAACGCCAGAAATGTTGTTGTGCTCCGGTATAGAACAATACACATACTTAATTGGGCAGGAGGGACAATTGCCTTTAGTTCCCCTTCTTAGATTTGCATGTTCAAAAAATGCAGGGCATACAAATACGTGTACAGAAATATTTTGATATATGTAGTTTTGTCCGGTATTGGGGAGACAGGGAACAATTATTTGTGATTAATATTATACACTGTGAGAGCATCCCTGTGCCATTCTCTCAAGCTCTGCTGATTCACAATTTAGCTGTGGCCCTAACTAGACTAGAGAACACTCTCCATATCTACAGGACCCGAGGCCTTAGCTCTCGGCGGCCTTTGGGTTGATCCAGGAGTTTGAGGACTATTCTGGTTTCCGGATTAACTGGGCCAAGTCATCCTTATTTGCAATTGATGGTGGTGTGGCGGTTCCTCCGGATTGCCCTATGTCAGGGTCGGAGACTTTTCGATACTTGGGGATTCAGGTACAACTCCCTATCTCTAGGTTTGTGGAGGATAATTTGCTGCCGATGGAGAGGACATTTAGAGAGAAGGTTCAGAGATGGCAAAATTTGTTTAAAATGATTTTCCTCCCTATATTTCTGTACCTTCTTTCGAATTCTCCTGTGTTTATCTCAAAGAAGGTGTTCAAGAGCATAGATGCGGTGGTGTTGGGTTTTCTATGGTGTCCCTGGCGGTTTTGAAGCTGCCTGTGGCCCAAGGGGGTTTGGCTCTTCCGTATTTACGCTTGTACTACTTCCCCTCCCAACTGGCCTTCTTACATTAGCGTTTTTTTCCTAATGCTACCATGCTATTGGAAGCAGCGATTGCCTCTTTCCGGGAGACCCTTTTGAACATGCTATATCGTATGCCCGGGTAAAATGGTGGGATCTGTGGTGGAGCTCCCGGGTAAAGTTTCCCGTATCTGCGCCCAACAGGTGCTGGATACACCATTCTACCTTTCCCCTTGCTATGGTGCAATAGAACTTTAGGGGAACTTTTCAAGATTGAAGATGGACATGTGTGGGCTGAAATACCTTCATCACATTTTTCAGGAGGGTAAACTCCGATTCTTTGAGCAACTCGTGGAACAGTTTGGGGTGCCGAGGACTTGGCACTTTAGGTATGCTCAGCTACCATGCGGTGATTGCTCAGTTTAGTGGAGGGGAAGTTAGGGTTCAAAATACTGCCCTGGAGTCCACGGTGCTGGACCCTGATCCGGCTAAGAGGATTTCCAGATACTATTCTGCAGTTGGAGAGGGGGAAGGGAAGTTGATAGGATCAGAGCTCGGTGGACGATTGTGGTGCCGGAACTGTTGAATGATATGTGGCAGGAGGTTCCAGACCCCTACCTTACTACAGTAATCTCTTTGAGAGACAGGATGATTCAACTCCGATATCTCCATCAGATGTACTATACTCCAGTGAGAGTATTCCGCATGCATAGGAGAGACTGATCAAGGAGGGGACTTTTCTTCATGATATGGGACTGTAACAGAATTAGACCCTTGTGGTCCATGGTGACTGCTTTTATTGCCGACAAATTCGATTTCCCGAATATATGCTCCCCCTTGCGATGTCTTTTGGGCGTTTTTGACCAGGAGGAACTGTATGTATCCACTAAACGCTTCCTTAGGTTACTCATATTTTGGAGTGCCAAAGCTTATTGCAAGGAGGTGGATACATATGGAGCATCTGACGTTACAGATTTGGATGACAGTGGTGAATGCAGATGTTCCCTTGTACCGGATGATGTATGAGGCTAGGGGAGCACCCAAGACATTTTGGAAGGTCTGGTACAGGTAGGGGGATTCGAAGGAGACGTTGGGAATGGAGGATGGTCAGTGAGATTAGGAGTATTGGGGCAGACAAGATGAGGCGAAAAGTAGACTGCAATTTGAAAGGGCCTTCTGAGATCTCTGAATCCCTATGCCAGAAGGGAGGGAAGGTGGTCCTCTCAGGAAGCAAATAGATATATTGATGTTAAGTATCCAAATTCTTTAGGGGGGGGGTTTATGAAGGGGTGTTTTACTATGAATGTATATAGTTTGGATAACTACAAAGGGAGCGGGAGGGGCCTTAGACTTCTTAAGGATTATGGGAGGGGGAGAGATGAGGAGGAGCATGTTATAGCTCTCCAAAGGATTATGATGTTATACGAATAATTTTATAGATCTAACTCCTTTATAGAAATCTTGCGTTAATTCTGCTGGAGGAGAAGGGAGAGCGTCTTGCCTGAATCAAGATGTTAATGATGTATGTAGTGACCATTATGCTTTCCTACAGTTGTATATGAGATGTACTGTTATACTTACCATGTTTAAAAAAAATAAAAAACCTTTAAAAAAAATAAATAAAAAAAGAGAACACTCTTCACCCCCGTCTACACAGAGCTGCACTGCCTACCAACCATCAGCCTGGATTAGAGAACGTTCACCATCCACCATCTACACAGAGCTGCACTGCCTACCAGCCATCAGCCTGATACTCATTTCAGATCCAGTGTTAATGGAATTCTAAAGCGTCCACATCATGTGTATGATGGGAGAACTTTTCTACAGACACAGAGTTAGCAGAACAGAATGAATAGTACAGGATAAGAGTAATGTACAATGATGATTGAGCATTGTACAGGACCACATACAACATGTCCTCTCTTCTATATACATTTGTATATAATTGTTAGCATGACAGGATTAGACACAAAAACATAGACATGATCCCTGCCACAGATGCCACACAGAAAAGCACTCACCTGGTTTTGGGACAGAGTTGGTCATTGACTGGGGAACTTTATCATTAATTAATTCCACACATTCACTGGGAAAAAAGCCAACCTGTGGAAGACACCAACACATCATATATGACACAGCCTGTCCTTAACAGCTTTAATGTATACGTTATTAAAGGAAATAATTGTTCTCCTTTTTGAAAAAAAAAATAATAAAAAAGAAATATATATATATATATATATATATATATATATACACATATATATTTATATTATTTATGTATTTATTTTGCCAGTTAATTCCAAGGTCATGTGTAACTGTTTGGTCCTAATCCTCTCCTACAGCTTGGTAGGCTGGGGACAGAGAATGCAAAAGACACTCGACAGCTTCTGCCAATGTCATAGATCAAGAGGGCCTTTATTTCCATGGAAACCTTTCTCCGTCTGTATGCGGAGATACAAGATGAATGACATCTCTTGACAATCCCTGCCAGAAACCACTGCTATTCACACTACAGAGGGCTGGATAGGGAGATAGTAGCTGCATTCTGACTCCAGGACTACATGGTCCTCCGTGCACGAGCATGGCGTCCTGTATCTCCTATGTCGGAAGAAGAGATGCAAACTGACTATGCTAGTGACCACGCTTTTGGCTGATGTATATTGTGCAGTGCTTTCCAAATAATTCCATTCATTTCAGTGTCTACCCTAGAAAAGCTTATACTTTAATGCTCCTAGCTACAAGCACCGTTTTAAGGCTTACTTTGGTTTTTGGTCACAGATCTCCTAGAGGACATAAATATAGGGAGAGCGTTACAAATTTCCTAATATTCTGAAGGGAGCGGATTCTTCAACCAGCGTGCTAACCACTGAGTCACCCTGCTCACTATACTTCTCCACATTCTAATCAAGACATCTTTTCATATTTTGCCATGCGACTTGCAGGAGAAAGCACTCAGCGACAGCTTAAACCTACATTCAATGGCCAATACAGAATTCACGAATGGCAATGTGTAAGTCAGTCATTTAAAAAAAAAAAAAGAAAGACAATGCAATTTTGCTCTGAAAATAGGTAAGAGAAGGAGTTAAAAATATTGTAAATGAATTACCTGGAAGCCATGCTTCCCCCTCCACCACGTGGTGAGTTCTTTTGGTGGCATGTCAATAACAGACACAATATCCCCCACCTGCAGAGAAGAGAACACAAATACCAAAACTGCAATGTTCCTCAGAAATCAACAATGTCAGCTATTGCTGTCTCCTCTCCTCTTCACTCACAAAAAGGCAAGTGTGATTCTTGGGGGTCCAAAAGTCAGTTAGAGCAGGCAAACTGATAAATGCATACATTAAATACATATACGGTAAATGTTCTATTAGACTGTAAGCTCTTTTGAGCAGGGCTCTCTTATATTGTAACTGTACTGTCTCCCTTTAGGTTGCAAAGTGTTGCACAAACTGTTGGCTCTATAGACATCTTGAATAATAATATTTTGTCAGCCAAATAATTTGTAATTCAGTCCATTCTGTCCTGTGATTTACCCTGCTATGGCACATAGCACAGCCCTGTGTGGCAGGGCAGGAAACCTAATTTTCTCTGCTACGGTTCAGTAACACAACCCCCACGTGACTGGACAACAAAGGAGAAGCAGCAGACTGATGGGTGCATCTCTCTGCCACTCTCTCTGCAGAGACTGATAACAAGTCAATTCAGGTACCTACAAAATACATTAGTGGATAGACTATAAATACAGAGCTGCATTAATGTGTGTTTTTTTATCTTCCTGGAGTCACCCTACAGGTCTTGCCCCAATAAATAATAAAGGAATAAATACCTCGAAGGAGAGTTCATCCGGAGCCTGTGCATTGTAGCGTTTAATAACGTGAGCAGCAGCTATGGCCGGAACATTGATGGATGACTCTTCATGCACAAGCAAATGATTTCCTTTATTATCGATCTGTCAGAGAACACATCAGAGGACACATAATACAATTTAATCCAACATGAGCTACAGGACATCCCACGTCTCTTCTGTTATATATTTACAGCAGCCAACAATGGAGCTTTCCCATAGAGCCAGCACTCACCTCCATCCACGTCAGGGCTGGTCCACAGTTGATCTTGTTTCCGGCGATGGCTGACAGGCGGGTCAGGTAAGCCATCAGCATCTGTGTGACCAGCTGGAACACAATGGAAGAAATAGCTGCAACATTCCAGAGTAAAGGCACCAGAAACAATAAACGTGTGACTTCTAACATAACCCTAAAGTAAATTTCTCATATCTGGGTAGCTGAGCTGATAATATAACAAACACATAACCAAAGTTTACCTTCAGTGAAAAGGTCATGTCATAATGATCAAAAGATCCTGAGCAGCTAAAGTTCTAAGCAAATCCCAGGTTTTCCCATTTCTCCCCTACTGGATCTTTAATGTGATGGCCAACCTTACTAACCAATACAAAGGTACAGACAATTTCACTTTAAAGGCATTTCTTGTGATCCAGTACAATTTTTCAGATATAACTCACCAGCCACAAGGCGCCTCTCCAGACACAAGGTCTCTTTATGTAAATACGAAAGACATGGCTCTGAAGGAGGCGCCATTCAAATCAGCAGTGCGTAGCTGCAAACAGCCAGCGGATCAGGTTTTCTTAGGACGTGTTGTATTTGGTACCTGGCTGCACCTGCACAACTTGGCGCTTTCTATAGCAACAAAGGCTACACACCCTGCTGACATTTAACGGTATAATGTACATTTCTGACAAAAGATGCTAAACCAGGCACCTGTGCAAATGAAGAGGAGAGCCTGAATGAGTTCACTGTGTGTTTTCTGAATGGCCCTTTCACAAACATCACCTGACTATGCATCCTCCATGCAAGCTCATAGCATAGCTCACCTCTGGACTGTCCTTCACGGCGTCGGAACGGGGCAGCTCTGAGAGCTGAGAGAAGCGCCGGTCATATATACATAGATGGAGGTGTTTGTCCAGCACCCTAAAATCTTCATAACTCCTTTTAACGATCCAGCTGCGGCCCTGCCAAGACAAGTTGTAATTGGACATTAGTTAATGCGTCCTTTAACTCCGACACTTTCCATGGCATTCTGCAAAGAACGCAAGTCGCAATCTCCCCACCTCTCTCTTATACAGATACTGGGGCCTGTAAGACGCACGCTGTAAGAAAGTGGGGGAAACTGAACCCAGTACTCAAGTACTGCAGAAATATTGTGAGTAGACAGGGGGCAATGATGGCACTCTGTCTGATCAGTTCATCATTCTAGCCTTTCCTTACCCAGCATGGCATATTCCTCAGATTTTGCTTGTAGTGAGTTTCATTGTCTGTAACGATGCTGATAAGATAATGAAGCAGGAGGATGTCAGAAATATCTGCTGGCTTCAGCACAACTTAGACACAGTTAATGGAGGAATCAGCAAGTGTACAGAAGCCTCCCATAGATTTCCTATGCAAGAACAGAGCATCGCTCCCATCAATATGCGCAGAGCGCGTCATATGTGGAGACATCTGGGAAAACATCCAATGCTCTCACCTCCGCTATAATGCATGCCCAGCTCAGTCTGGGAGGAGGGGGACAAGTGCTCTTTTCTTAACCAGTTAATTGCTTTGTATACTAGTGTGCAAGTTATAAGAGAAGAAACCAAGAAGTCCTACATACTGTTACTGGAAGATTCATTTTCCTCCTGTAATGGTATGCTGGACCTTATCTGTAAAACTTCATGAAATGATCCAGTGTTTTCAATGGCAACCAGTCTGGTTCCAGATGTCATGTTCTAGAAAGTATAAGGCCCCTTTCACACTTGTGCGACGCGATTTTTCAGCAATTTCGGATTAGTACGACTTTGTTGCAACTTTGGCACAATGAAAACAAATTACAAAGTCGTACAGAAATCACATCGATATTATTCAGGTGCAATTTGCATGTGGCTTTGAGGGTTTAACATTGAAGTCTGTGGACCTCAAGTTTCATCAAAGTTGGGCCAAAGTAATGCAGGGACTACTTTGAAGTTGGCATGACTTGAAGTCATACAGATATGAATGGTATTCATTGGAAATTATGGAGAATGACTTGCCATGCGACTTTGCAGTCCCAAGTCGCATAAGGGAGAAAGGGGCCTAAGCTGAGATCTGATTCCTTGTGTCTCAACATACACTTTACCTTTCCCCCCGTGTGGCTTACCCACTTGGGGGATTTACTAAAACTGCAGCACTCTGGTGCAGCTGTGCATGGTAGCCAATCGGCTTCTAACTTCAGCTTGTCCAATTAAGTTTGGGCAATAAAACCTGGAAGCTGATTGGTTTCTATGCAGAGTTTCACCAGATTTTGCACTCTCCGGCCTTAGTAAATAACCCCCCATGTGTCACCCTAGCACAGGCTTGTAGCCAGTGATATACTGTATCTTTGCATCTAGGTAATAGTGATGAATGCTTTGTGGGTAGATAAGAGGTTTAATAATGCTATGCTATGGACTACAGTGGGTATAGAAAAGAATCACCCCCTTTAAAATATTCACATTTTGTTGCATTGAAGCCTGACATGAAGACAGACACAGTTTTTGTTTTATCCAGCTGTACTTACTAGTGCAACTTATATCATCCATGTGAAAGGTAGAATACCAACATGTTAGGGGAAAAAAATCAAGAACAGAATCACCAAGTTGGAAAAAAGATCACCCCCATTATATCAGTATTTTGTTGAACCACCTTTTGCTTTAATTACAGCCTTTGGTCTGTTGGGATATGTCTCTACTAACTTTGCACATCTAGACTTTGCAATATTTGCCCACTTTTCTTTGCAGAATTGCTCAAGTTCGGTTAAATGTGATGGTGACCGTTTGTGGACTGCAGTCTTCAAATCATTCCACAGATTTTCAATGGGGTTTAAGTCTGGGCTCTGGTTAGGCCATGCAAGGACATTCACCTTTTTCTCCTGAACCACTGTGTGGTCATTTTTGCTGTGTGCTTTGGGTCATTGCCATGTTGGAAGGTAAACCTTCTTCCCATTGACAACTTTCTGGCAGCAGACTTTCCTTAAAGTGGAGTTCCACCTACATTTGGAGCTTCCACTGATCGGAATCCTCCCCCCCCCCCCCTCAGGTGTCACATTTGGCACCTTACGGGGGGGGGGGGGGAGGGGATACCTGTCTTTGACAGTTATCCTGTTCCCACTTCCTGGAGCCTGGGCCACCGCAAAGTACATCAGCAGGCCTGCTCCCTCTTCCTCCGCCAGGCCACTGACAGAGCGCAGCACGCTTCGCACAGTAGGTGCCCGGTCTTGAAGCTGAAAGGCTCCACTGCTGGGTTCCCTTACCCGCAATGGCCGCGGCTGCACCTGACCAGTCGATCTGAAGATTGGCAGCGGTGCTGATATCGCTGGACTCCAGGACAGGTAAGTGTTCTAAAGTTAAAAGTCATTAGCTACTGTATGTGTAGCTGCTGACTGTTAATTATCAAAGTGGCGGCGGACCACTGCTTTAAGAATTTGATGGTATTTTGCCCCATCCATTTTTCCTTCTATCCTGACAAGTGCTCCAGTCCCTGCTGCAGAGAAACACCCCCATACTAGGATAATACCACCTCCATGCTTTACTGTAGGGATGGTGTTATTTGGATGGTAAGCTATATTGGATTCCTGCCAGACATATTGTTTGCTGTTGAGGCCAAATAATTTAATGTTTTCCATGTGGCCTCAGAATCTTCAAGGTGAGTTTTTAGTACAGCTCAGTCGTGACTGCATGTGGTTTTTCTTGAGGAGTGGCTTTTTTCTTGTAACCCTCCCATACAAGCCAGATTTGTGGAGAATTTGTGATATTGGTGTCACATGCACACAATGACCACTCTTTGTCATAAATTCCTGCAACTGCTTCAGAGTTGCTGTAGGCCTCTTGGTAGCCACTTTGACCAATTTCCTCCTGGCCCTTTCATCCAGTTTGGAGCGACGTCTTAATCCAGGGAGGGTCTGTGTTGTACCAAATACTTTTCATTTCTTAAAGTTTTACTTAACCAAGGAGCCTGCATTCACTATATTTGGTCTCCCACAGAACACAGAAATGCAATTGTTTTAGTAAATATAAAGTGATAAATACCTTTTCTCAGCACAAGTTACAGCAGTCTTGTGACTTTTATCAGTGTCTGGTTAAAGCTTGTTGGAGGTGTTTTCATTTTACCCGGATTGTCCTATGGGGCTGCAGAACCCCTGACCCTCTGTTTGGACAGTGTTGATTGGCCCTGTGCTGATCACATACACGCTCCCAAGAAAAAAAAAACTCTCTAGCAATACACACCAAACTGAGCATGTGCAGCTTGTCCCCCAGCCTCTGTACTATAAGGAGATATATTGGGGACTCTAGAAGAAGGGGAGGATCAGAGGAGACAGGATCAAACAGCCTTTTTACACAATGCAGAGGATTACCCCCTTAGTTTCCACAGTGAGTATAACTGCATATACAGACTGATTTACTGTTGTGGGTTTAGTAAGACTTTAATAATTACTGTGCTTCTACACATTGTTAAAGGCTTTGACATTTTTTTCTATCCATCTCCTGACTTGCGCCTGTCCACAGCTTTTTCTTGGAGATCTTTTGACAGTGCCTTGCCACCCATTGTTTGCTTCAATTGCACTACCAGGGACTGAAATGCTCCAGGAAAGCAGCTGATCAAAGTTGAAAGTCATATGGCTTTGTGTGCCATTGAGAAGGTGATTAGCTACACCTGATTGAGATTGCAAGTCATTTTTAGGAGGGGAGTGATCCTCTTTCCAACTCAGTGATTCTGTTTTTGAGTTTCTTTTATTTTTTTATGACATGTTGGTGTTCTATCTTTCACTTGGTGTAAATATAGCTGGGTAAAACAAGAACCGTGTCTGTCTTCATTTCAAACTGCAAAGCAACAAAATGTGATTATTTTAGAGGGGTGATTCTTTTCTATACCCACTGTATGTCTAGCAGCTTTACACGCCACCAGCATTTTAATGGTATTTAACACCAGAAGTAAGAATTTACTAACAGTGTATCTGATTGTGGATCTACAGTGGCAAAAAAGTATGGGAACCCCTTGGAATTGCCTGGTTTTCTGCAGTAATTTGCCATAAAACGTGATCTGATCCTCATTCTAAGTCACCGCAATAGACACACACACAATCCCTGGAATTCATAAAGACTGGCGCAGAGAGATTTTGCTACAGTGTTCCTCAGCATGTACCAAATTCATATACCGGTCTGGAATTTGTACTTGAATTTGTTCAATTAATCTTTGACAAAAAAACCTGGAAGCTGATTGCTTTCCTTTGCAGAGCTGCACCAGATTTTGCACTCTCCAGTTTAAGTAAATCAACTCCAATGTGTTTAAAGAGGAAGTAAACTCCTCTGGTGTTTTTGTACCTATAGGTAAGCTTATCATAAGGCTTACCTAGGTACTGTAAATATCTCCTAAACGTCCACCGTTTAGGAGATATGTACGGTACACTGCGCCTTCATTACATGCGCTCTGAAGAAACAGCCGCCCGTGCCGTTTCTTCAGGACCCGCGCCGTGACCAGCGGCTACTGCGTGTGCGCGGGAGTGATGTCACCGCAGCTACGGCCAATGACAGCGCCAAAACCCGCAAACCCGAGAGTAACTCCGGGAAAGATGCTGGCCGTGTCAGTGGTGTGCGGGTGCCGCTGCAAGGCTTCGTTCTAAGGTATTTCATAATGAGCTAGTATGCGATGCATACTAGTTCATTATGCCTTTGTCTTGCAGGGTTTTTTTTTTTTGGAGGTTTACAACCTCTTTAAGTTGATAACACACAATCAATTCTAAATTCTCGTGTCTTTATTGAGCACACCCATTAAACATTCTCAGTGCTAAAGGAAAAGTGAATTCATAGACTAATAACTTCAAAGAAAGCTAATTGAAGTCAGTAGTTTGCACACCTGGAGTCCAATTAATGAAATACGTTTGGAGGGTTAGAGGTATTTTGACTGATAAAAGATACTAAAACATGTTAAGATTGCTGTTAATAAGAAGCATCAGCTAATATAAACCATTGCTCACAAAAAGCACCTCTCTGAAGACATAGGTTTAAGAATAATTGTTTTGCACAAGGCTGGAAAAGGATACAAAGCAATCTCAAAGTGTTTAGGCATTCATCAGTCAACAGATAAATAGTCTATATATGGAGTCAGTTTAGTACTGTGGCTACTCTTCCCAGAAGCGGGCACCCAGCCATGGTGACTCCTAAGACACAATGCAGAATCCTCAATGGGGTACATAAAGAAGAACCCTTGAGTAACAGCTAAAGGCTTCACTGGAACTGATAAACATCCCTGTCTACCATGTGCAAGTCTTTGAACAGACAGAGTGCCTATGGCAGAACACCACAGAGGAAGCCATTGCTGCTCGCCTGAAGTTTGCCAAAGAGCACCTTTGCAAACCGCAGCGTTACGTGGAAAAGGTGTTGTGGACTGACGAAACAAAAGTTGAATTGTTTGGAAGGAATACTCAGCACTATGTATGGTGCAAAAGGGCCCAGCTTACCCACATCAAAACATCATCCCATGGGTGAAGTATGGCGAAGAACACATCATGATTTGGGCTTGCTTCGCTGCTTCAGGGACTGAACCACTTACCATCATCACGGGGAAAATTAATTCCCCAGTTTACCACAATGCCCTACAGGATAATGTCAGGATGGCTGTCCGCCAGCTGAAGCTTAGTAGAAGTTGGGTAATACAGCAGGACAATGACCCTAAGCATTAAAGTAAATCCACCACAGACTGGCTACAGAAAAATAAAATGTGCCTTTTGGAGTGGCCCAGTCAAAGCCCAGACCTTAACCCCATAGAGATGCTGTGGAATGACTTCAAGAAAGCCATTCACACCAGACATCCTACAAATGTGTCCGAGCTGAAGCCATTTTGTAAATGGGAATGGTTAAAAATTTCTCTTACAGGTCTGATCCAGAGCTACCAGAAGCTTTTGCTTAAGGTCATTCCTGCTAATTAATAAACCATTCCTCAAGAATTTGAATGGCCTTCTATGGCATCTCTAAGTTAAAGTAGGCCTTTCCCCCCTTTCACTTAATATTAGCTCTGCATGTTGATTTCAAGTCATCATACATTACATGTTAGACTCTTTTTTAGGGTGGCACATGTAACATGGTCCAGCTCCTGCACGTTCTCCAACCGATTCCCCCCACTCATGACAGGGGACAGGGGTTCCTCTACCCACACCTGCTGTCACTTTCTAAAAATAGCACGGCTGTGTGGGGCTCCGCAGTTTCCTGTGAATGAATAAACTATAAGTACTGTCAGCCACTGCGGTAGACGTACTTGTAGTTTGAATTGATTAGAACGCCGAAGGTGCTTCACACTGCCCACATCTCTGCAATGACAGCCAATACAGAGGTACAGGCAACAGAGCTGTAGGCAGTATATGCAGGTGCCTGGCACTGCACAATGTGATCTGCTGATTGCAGGTGTAATGCTTTTCAGGCTCTTGTTTTATATAATCTTAAATGCTGATTTTTTTAATTTTTTGTTACCTCCAAAATGTGTAATTGTGTATTTATTATTTTTATGTAAAGGTGAACTTAGCCTTTAAATAAACATTTTTTGTTTTTAAATAACAATTACTGTTTTTCCATTTCCCGGTTTCTTTAAGACGCTGATGATTGTGATGATTTCACCCTGGCCTTTTGGAACATTCTTGTCACATGCTCCAGGAAGCAGACCCAGGGTTCTAGGTTCCAGGAAGTAAAGGGAGATGGACTCACCTGCCTTTAGTAAAAATGGCCACCATGAAAATAATGAGGAGGAAAAGAAAAGTAAGGTATGCAGAGAAAAAAAATCTGAAATTATCTGTAAGTATCTGCCTGTAGATTTCCATTACTAAACATTTTAAAGGTTCCTTTGTTGTAATCTTTAAGATTGGGGGGGGGGGGGGGGGGGTT
>BLSH010226082.1:361396-372528 GCA_018402905.1 Glandirana rugosa
GACTCGTCACCTCTACACTACCCATAATTAGCGTGTTTGACTACTATGTCCAACGACCCGTTGTCGTGTCTTAGGAGACTAATGTTAGATAGACAAATAACTATGCGTAAACAGACGAAGGACGATGGTTACAGTGGGGTTATTTTTAACATCAGAAGATGGGAAGAGGAGGTATGTGAGAAAGCTCCAGGGAAAAGATATGGAACGACTGAAAATAGAAATTGGGGGTCATATTAAAGGAGTTCATACAAAGGAATGTGAATAGTTTCCTACAAACGGATTTCATTTTTCATAATGTTGCTGTATTACCGCTAGAAGGTTATTTTTGATTGGCTGTTCAGGGTATCCATATTAATACATAATCCTAAACGTGACATTGGTAGCAGGAAGCAGACAAATGAGTATCAATAAACAGATTGTAATCAGAGGAATCTGTGCTGTTGCCCAGCAACCTGTATCATCAGTTTGTGCGATTAATACCCATCACATCTCCACTGCTCAGTCCTGTCATTCCATGCAAAGGAAGATTATAGAAATAGGTTTTAGTGACATTCGTATAACATACATGGCCTGCCTGCTTGCACAGTTGCAGGTGCAGTATATAATCTTTTTTATATTATAGTGAACCGTCATGACATCAGTCTGTGTATGAAATTCCAGCATTACATACAGCACAGAGGAAATTAATGACACATTCCATGTTATTTCTGGGGGAGCTGGGACTTAAAGTGATTGTAAAGGCTCGTTTTTTTTTTTTTTTTAAAATAACAAACATGTTATACTTACCTCCTCTGTGCAGTTGGATTTGCACAGAGCAGCCCAGATCCTTCTCTTCTCTGGTCACTCTTTTCTGCTCCGGGACCCTCCCTCTGGTGAGTGCCCCTCAGCCAGCAGCTTGCTACAGGGGGCACCCAAGCCGAGTCAGAGCTCCATGTATCCATTCAGACACGGAGCCCCCCACTCGACCCCGCCCCCTCTCTCCAGATTGGCTGACTGACTTTAATTGACAGCCACGGGAGCCAATGGTGCCCCTGCTGTGTATCAGCCAATCAGGAGGAGTGTCCTCGTGGACATCGCTGGAGAGAGATGGGGCTCAGGTAGGTATTAGGGGGCTCTGGGGGGCAGCTACATAGAATGCATTAAGATAAAAAAAAACCTTCTACCTTTACAACTCCTTTAACCATGGTCCTCCCTAGCTCTTATCCCTAGAATCCCCATAAGTCAGGAGACTACAGGTGTGATTCCAATCCATCAGCATCTGTCTATGCCCAAAATATCACTAACATAACACTGCCATTTGGGACAAGAATGGTAAACTGGGAACCAGCAAAGGAACTTCAGGAAGACTGACATAATATAGTGCTGCATGTGCAGCTCAGTTTACATTCTGGAACGCTCTCAGTGTGTTGTGATGTCTGGCACATTTGCAGAAGTGACATCATCATGTACTGGCCAATCAAAGTGCCTGAAGACCAGCACCAGGAAGAACAAGTCGGCAATGGATCTCATGGGTGTCAGACCAATGGAAGCAAGGTAAGTGCTCATGTCTTTAATCTACTTTACGGAGGGGGGCACAGCTTAACTGCCCATTTTTACTGCCCTCCAGCGGCAAGTGTAAACAAGCCCCTACAGTTTTCTCTTATCTTTCCAGTGAAGTTGGAAAAAAGGAAACCTGCAGAATATTAGCATGCATAAAATAAGGGATTTACTCCAGAGATAAAACGATAATCCTACCACTTTATAAAACTCTGGTTAGACCACATCTGGAGTATTCCGTCCAGTTCTGGTCACTAATCCTCAGGAGGGATGTTCTGGAGCTGGAGAGAGTTCAAAGAAGGGCAACAAAGCTAATGAGGGTGGGGGTTACTGTGTAGCGCCAATTAGGACTTGGAGATGCCACTCGTTTTAATGATGAATAGTGGGCAAGAGATAAGGGAAAAATGTGGAAAGGTGATGTGCACTATACTTTAATATAAGTGCACTATAGGTGGAGTGCCATATAGGGGATAAAACAAGATGTATACAAATTTTTTTTTTAAAGATTTAGTTATATCACAAATATGTGTATGTATATGGCCAGGGTATATGGTTAGGGTGAGGGAACGAAGCCCTCAAATTCATTGGTCCTCCCACCCCAGGCACACACAACCAACCTGAAACTGCTAATATGTACATCAAAAAGAAGATCATAAAAATATATGTGTTGACTTGATAACAAATAAATAAATAAGTATCTATGTGTCTATGAGGGGAAACTCACCTCTAGAACACATAGAGAAACTTAATATAAAATGAGTGTAGAAAGTTATATTTAACAGCTGTTAGGGTATCATTCTAGACTACTCAGGACCATAAAAAGTTCATAGTGTTCAAACAGTTTGTGCAAATCTTCAAAAACTGAGGATTCCTTAGATGAGGGGATATAACATCTAGGGGTCCCTGAGGGGACTGTGGAGCGCCGTCACTGAATAGGTTAAAGGCTTACCAGACAGTCAGTGTAAACACGCCTCAACAGAATCCACCAAAGACAAGGACTTCTTCAGGAAAGATGGAACCCGGCTTTGTTTCTGTATTGGTGTCACCAATCGGGCGCTCCCCTGTCTGGTAAATCTTATTCAAGGTGATGTGAGTTGATAGCTTCCACTGTCCTTTACCTTCAGGGACTCTCATAAAGTACCAGATAAGGATAGAAAAAGACCTCACATAGTGTAAATCAGTAAAAACTGAGTTTATTAAAAGAAAGTATTGCACTTACATCCAAATTGAAAACAACAAGCTCGTCTCAAATGTGGCGCAAAAGCATAGGGTCAGCAGTCACCCGACATGTTTCATCCTCCTGGACATCATCTGGGTCCAGACAGGGAAGATTTGCACAAACGGTTTGAACACTATGAACTTTTTATGGTCCTGAGTAGTCTAGAATGATACCCTAACAGCTGTTAAATATAACTTTCTACACCCATTTTATATTAAGTTTCTCTATGTGTTCTAGAGGTGGGTTTCCCCTCATAGACACATAGATACTTATTTAGTTATTTATTTGTTATCAAGTCAACACATATATTTTTATGATCTTCTTTTTGATGTACATATTAGCAGTTTCACGTTGGTTGTGTGTGCCTGGGGAGGGAGGACCGATTAATTTGAGGGCTTCGTTCCCTCACCCTGGTCATATACATGCACATATTTGTGATATAACTAAATCTTTAAAAAAAAATTTGTATACATCTTGTTTTATCCCCAATATGGGACTCCAGCTAGAGTGCATTTATATTAAAGTATAGTGCACGTCACCTTTCCCCATTTTTCCCTTATCTCTTGCCCACTATTCATCATTAAAACTAGTGGCATCTCCAAGTCATAATTAGCGCTTCACAGTAACCCCCACTATAACTACACAATTTGTTTGATTGTGTTGTTGGCGGCTGTTGGGACTCATACTTAGCTTTCAGTGTTAGGAAAAATACTGCGCTAATGAGAGGACTGGAGGACCTCACTTACGAGGAACGATTGCAAGCACTAAATTTATTCTCGTTTGAAAAACGATGCTTGAGATGAGATATGATAGCAATTTAAATACCTCAATGGCGATTCGAGCATAGGAAAAAAACTATTCAGTCTCAAGGAGTGTAAGAGGACACGGGGCCACACAATGAGATTGGGGGAGAAGTGGTTTAACCTTAAGCTGCGCAGGGAGTTTCACTGTCGGGGCGATAAGGATGTGGAACTCTCTCCCACAATTGGTGGTGGCTGCGGGGAGGATGGATATTTTTAAGAGACTCTTGGATGTGAATCTTAAAGAACATAATATACTGGGATATGAGAAATAAATATAGACACTGACACACGTACACCTACACAGGTTGAACTGGATGGACTATTGTCTTTATTCAACCTTACCTATGTAAATGGGGCAACACAAGCAGCACTTATTTCTGACAGGTTATTAAATGTGGTCCAGAGATGGAGAAGCGGATGGGCTCTGACTGTCTGCCAGAGGAAACATTAGCAGATTCTGGGTAACCCGCACAGATCGGGGTTACATCTACCACCAGAAGGCTGCTGGGTTCTGCCTAGACAATGCAGCCATAAAATTGATTATAATCGATTTTCCTTGTTCAGGCTTTAGGCCATAAACATTTACTAAAACAGGCAATAAAGACATAGCTAAAAGCCTTCAAGGTGAATCAATCCCCAGAGCAGCCAATCTATCACACGTCCACCATATAGTATGGGAGGTCTGTACAAGAGCGCCCCCTGCTGCCCTGGTCTTCACTCAAAAAAAAAAAAAAGTGTGAAAATGAATTTAAATGATCCAGTCATGTGGAAAAACATCAGCAAAAAATGCAGTATTCAAAGTGAACAGGGATTTGATATTCACATGATTGGATAACTGAATAAGTGAATATATACACACTTTTTACTCTAGTAAATGCCTTTGGGCACAATTTTTTCCAAACCTAGACCGTAGGAGACCATTCCCTGTGCACAGCAATCACCAAAGAATAGGGGTATCCATATATCCAGCCTATTACAACACATGCTGCACAGCGTGCCAAAGGGAATCAGCCATCATCACATCTCTATTATCTAATCAGGATTCCAACTACACACATCTGTTATAAATTTCCCATTTCTCAGCACAGTAGTATGAATACACATGGCATCATTGAGCAGCACCTGCAAGTGAAATTACCACCCAGAGGACATACCTTGTGCACACAGCTGAATGTAAATTGTGGTCTACTGATGGTGCCAAACATGCTGACACAGATTCTGTCAGCACTGAAACGCTGTCATAATTAAATGTTGGAGTAATGGTTAAAAGGCTACTTTCACACTGAGCCGCCTGTCCGTTCACGCTAAAGAGGCGCTCGTTTTAGCACCACTTTTCGGAGCACTTTTAACCCCAATAAAAGGGTTTAAAACCTCCCATTTTGTGGCACTTTCAAAACACTGCCCATTCATTCCAATGGGCAGGGCATTTCGGAAAGCACTAAATACAGCGCTCCCAACCCATCCCAAAGATGCTGCTTGCAGGACTTTTCGGAACGTCGCGCAAGCGCACCGCACAATGTGAAAAGAGACACTGGAAAGAATGGAGGCGGTTTTCAGGCGCTTTGCAGAGGTTATTTCTATCGCTAGAGGCGCCTGAAAACCACCCCAGTGTGAAAGGGGTCTAAATGTGCCATCTTGTACCCCATGACCTATTACTGCAGATTCTGAATACATCACAATGATGAGAGGGACCCCCATTCCCATTGCCTCACAACCTGTGCCACATTTATGAATAGCAGAAAGGAGAAATGTCTGTGTTGTCCGTGCATCCAGTGAGATTGTCAGAAACGGCAACACAAACAATTCTTGTAGGCACTTTAAATCACAAGTCTACGGGTTTTTTCCTCTGGGCTTTATGTGGTACACAATAAACATTATTTTCACCCTAAAATAACACTATGTAAGTCAAACAATGAATGTTCACAAAGGACTGGGCCCGCGGTCTGGGTCTGCACCTGTTCTCTGCATCATTATTTAGATCATGCAGTCATTTTGTGAAAGAAAAACAGATCAAGTAGTGAGAATTGCAGCCAATAATACAGCACAGCTGCAGGAACTGCTGTCCTCCTGGGATTAGATCCATCCCTGCTCTCTCACATAATTTATACTATGCATATGTTCTATCAGAACTGGGCCTCGGCCCTAGAGATCAGCAAATTGCTTTGTGTATCGGATAAATCTGGCAAATCTAATCTTTTAGGCAAATAAAAAAAATTAATTCACCCAAATGTGTATATATGGAGGTCCACTCTGTACGCGGCCATGAAATTCATCATCACTGAATGTCTGGATTAGTGCCTGCCATTATTCTCTCCACCAATCTGCAGGAACATGTTCAGATGAACTGCAGTTCACAAAGATAAAAGAAAACCCAATCTGCAAACTGATTCACTAATCCGGATACCCCAGTGTGTTTATATTGTCATGCTAAATCTATGATGAGACTGTGATTGTTTGAAAATGTAATCAAAGAAACTGCATATTCTACAGAAGTTCAGAAACTACAACTCCCAGCGTGTATGGTTATCTTTGGCCAATGTGCTGGGGCCACTGGGTGCCTACTTACTCTTTTGTATAAACAACCGTTTCAGGAAATTTCCCTTAGCCCTGGTTCACACTGCAGTGATTTGGCATGCGATTTGACATGCCAAATCGGCAGCAATTTCCGGCAATAGAACTGTCCTAATCGGTGCGACGCTGCATTTGCGGCGCTGCACCGATTTCCAGTTTTCCAGTTTCTGTACTACTTTTGCCGATTTCAGGTGTGATTTCCATTGACCTCCGTGCAGCAACCCGCACAGATGTCTGTGAAATCGGGACTGACATGCGGGAATGAAATGCTGCGACTTCAGCTGAACTCACACGATTTCATTCCTGCAGTCAGTGTGAACCTGGGCTAAATCTGATTATAAGACCCCTTTCACAAAGGCAGTTTTCAGGTGTTTTAGCGCTAGAAATAGCCTCTGAAAAGCACCTGAAAACTGCCTCCCATACACTGCAGTGAGTGAAAAAGTCCTGCAAGCAGCATCTTTGGGGCAGGTTGGGAGCGCTGTAAATAGTTCTCCCAAAACGCCCCTGCCCATTGCAATGAATGGGCAGCGCTTCCAAAGCGCATAAAAGCGTTTTTGAAAGCGCCGCAAAACAGGTCTTTTGTGGATTATAGTTAAGGTCCCGTTGTCACGTGGCCTTAAAAAAACGGCCCTCTAGCGCCCAAAAAACAGGAAAAAGCAACATGGCAAAAAACAGCTGGCACTTTAGCGCTGCTTTAGCTGTGCTTCAGTGTGAAAAGGGGTCTTATGTACATATTTAAGAAGACTTAAAGGAGTTGTAAAGGCAGAAGGTTTTTTATCCCAATGCATGAGGATAAAAAAACCTTCTGTGTAGAGCAACCGCCCCAGCCCCCTTAATACTTAACCGAGCCCAATCTCTCTCCATGATTCCTTTGGCCATCTGGGGCTCTCCTCCTGATTGGCTGAGACACAGCAGTGGCGCCGTCGGCTCCCGCCGCTGTCAATCAAAGTCAGTTAGCCAATCAGGAGAGAGAAGGGGCGGGCCGAATGGCAGCTGTGTGTCTGAACGGACACACGGAGCTGCAGCTCGGCTCAGGTGCCCCATAGCAAGCAGCTTGCTGTGGGGGCACTTGACAGGAGGGAGGGGCCAGGAGCACCGAAGAGGGACCTGAGAAGAGGAGGATCAGGGCTGCTTTGTTCAAATTCACTGCAACAGAGCAGGTAAGTATAATATGTTTGTTATTTGGGAAAAAAACACAAGACTTTACAATCACTTTAAAGACTGGTACCTAGTTTTAGCAGGCATAGGCGACCGGAGTGGAAATTTACAACCCCCCACCGCCATGTCACACGTCCCAGAAAGCCATCCATTCATAAAGCGCAGCGCAACTCATATATGTGCAATGGGAAGCCAGCTGTGAAGCTGCAAGGAATCACAGCTGGCTTCACTTATTAAAGTGTTACTAAACCCAGGACTCTGCATTCACTATATCTGGTCTCCCACAGTACACGGAAATGCAATTATTTTAGTAAATATAAACTGCTAAATACCTTTTCTCATCAGCAGTTAGAGCAGTCTTGTGACTTCTATCAGTGTCTGGTTAAAGCTTGTAGGAGGAGTTTTCATTCTCCCGTGATTGTCCTATGAGGCTGCAGAACCACTGACCCTGTTTCTGGAGAGTGCTGATTGGCCCTGTGCTGATCACATGCACTCTCACAAGACAAAAAACAAAAAAAGTCTCTAGCAATATACAGAAAACTGAGCATGTGCAGCTTGCTCCCAAGGCTCTGTTCTATCAGGAGATGGTTTGGGGACTATGGAAGAAGGGGAGGATCAGAGAAGACAGGATCAAACAGCCTTTTTACACAATGCAGAGGATTAACCCCTTAGGTTCCACAGTGAGTATAACAAGCATGCTTTACTGCATACACAGAGTGATTTTACTGTTGTGGGTTTAGTAACACTTTAAACATGCCAGCGATGGGGACCCCAAGGCTAGCGAAGAAAGGCCCAAGGCGGGGACGGCGCTGGATTCTTGGACAGTTGTCTATTTTTTTTTTTTTTTTTTAAGTCAGCGGCTACAGTATTTTTTTTTCCTTTTATTTTTTTTATTAAGACTGAGTAACCGCTTTAAAATGTGAAGGAAGCAGCCTGCTAGTCTTTCAGTGGGTTATTGACTTTACCCCATAGGTAAGGTAGGGAGGTTCTTTGTACACAATGATGAATTCAATGTGGTGTTTGGAGGGATTTTTGCAACAACTCGCCATGAAAGCAATCCCTGCTGTGTTTAAATGTCTTTTCCACCATGGTTTGCTGACTTCTTTTGCCCAAAACACACAGACAATGGAGACTGTTACATTCATTTTGATAAATATTGGTTTGTGATCGCTCTGATATCACTGACTAGTGACTTAAAAATGGCTTTAACCCCTTACCAACCGGGCCACTTTTTTACATTTGGTGGTCACAAGCTAAAAACATTTTTTTTTGCTAGAGAATTACTTAGAACCCCCAAACATTATATATTTTTTTTCAAACACCCTAGAGAATAAAATGGCGATTGTTTCAAAACTTTTTGTCACACGGTATTTGCGCAGCGGTCTTTCAAGCGCGATTTTTTTTTTTAAATCAGAAAAGTTTTTATTAGGCATAAAATCATAACACAACTTCACATTTCGTGTAAGGAATTCCATTACAACGTTGGTTTCTATTGTAAAGGCTGTATCAAACAATTACGTTTGCATCATATGTAACTCACAGTAACTTAGTCATGCCCTTTAGTAAGCAATAGGAAAAGAAGAGGGGAAGGGTAGGAAGAGATAGGGGGTGGGGTGATAGGGGGGGGGGGAACAAGTTATAGGCTACCTCCGGGTTATCTCCCTGTTTTGGTTTTTCACCAGATGTACTTACTCGGATCTACGTGTTCAGGTAAATGTGATGCCTAGGTGTGTATGGCAATGTAATGGGCAATACACCCGTGTCTCCCAACTAGCCACCAGTCTTCTGCTCGTTTCCCACCCTTCCTCTAGGGGGGTGCGAGCCCTTGTAGTATACGGTTCTTTATTAGTTGATGGGGCGCCAATCCTGGGGTCTCCAACCACAATTGCCATATTTTGTAGAATTTCTTTGGGGCTTGGCGATGCAGGTATGTTAGTTTCTCTCTAATTAACAAATTATTTACTTGTTCTATCCACATTTGTTTGGTTGGAATTTTATCTGTAATCCAAAGACTAGTGATCTGTTTGCGTGCTACATAAAGTAATCTCAGTATAGCTAAACGTTCTTGTGGGGCAGCTTCCTCCTCTTCCAGGGATCCCAACAAGCATGTCAGAGGGTCCCTGGGGAGAGGGTACCTGTATACCTGTGATATAGTCTCAATCACCTCTGACCAATATCTAAACAGCTTTGGACAACGCCACAACATGTGGATCAGAGTCCCCTCCTCTCTCCGGCACTTGGGGCAGAGTGGTGAGGGTCTCCTACCCCACCTGTAGAGCTGCAAGCGCGATTTTTTTGGAACAATTTTACTTTTTTGAGTTAAAAAATAAGACAACAGTAAAGTTAGCCCAATTTTTTTCCATATTGTGAAAGAGGATGTTACGCCGAGTAAATAGATACCATACATGACACGGTTGAAAATTGCGCGCACTCGCGGAATGGCGACAAAGTCCGGTATTTAAAAAGTTCCATAGGCGACGCTTTAAAAATTTTTAACAGTTACCAGGTTAGAGTTACAGAGGAGGTCTTTTGCTAGAATTAATGCTCACACTCTGGCGATCGCGGCGATACCTCACATGTGTAGTTTGAACACCGTTTTCACATGCGGGCGCGACTTACGTATGCGTTTTCTTTGCTGCGCGAGCTCGCGGGGGCGGTGGCGATTTAAATCTTTTTTTTTTATTTTATTTATTTATTTATACCACTGTTCCTTTAAAAAAAAAAAAAAATCTGATCACTTTTATTGCTATCACAAGGAATGTAAACATCCCTTGTGATAGTAATATATGGTGACAGGTACTCTTTTTGGAGGGCCGGGGGGTCTAAAAGACCCCCCATCCCTCCTTTGCACTTCACAGTATTCAGATCGCCAAAAACGGCGATTCTGAATACTGTCATTTTTTTAAATTTGGCGCTGTTAGCCGCCGTGTAAACCGGAAGTGACGTTGTGACGTCACTTCCGGAATTTGCTGAAGGAGACCGATCAGAGCAGATTACGGCTTTGATCAGGTCTCCTTCCAGCCGGCGGACGCGCCGGATCGTCGCTCCGGTCTCCCGGTGGGACGGGAGGCCGGAGAAGAGCGGCGGGAGGGGGGGCGTCCCCTCCCGCCTCCTGGGGTAACGACCGAGCGGCTCCCGAGCCGGATCGGTCGTTACCCCTGGATAGCCAACCGCTTGCTCTAAAAAATGATACCGGGATATAGCCTGCAGGTGCAGGCTATGTCCCGGGAGAGCCGCTCAACCCTGACCGCCGCCTATTTACGGCGCTGGGGCTGAACCGGTTAAAGCATACAATCGTTCTGTGATTGTAGAAGTCAGATTTAAGTACTGAGGTTGTAGAAAACAATACCAAATCTATTCCCTGGCGTGTAATTCTTCTTGCATCCTGTTGCAGTTTCAATCAATGCATATATAACAATGTAATAGTTTCCCATTACAGAAGAATCCCATGTGTACAAATTCTTAGAAATCATGCATATAGGACGTAAAAAATTCTGCTTTTACGGGCATTTTATTTCATCACTTGTACATTTAGGAGAGGAGCGTTTGAGCAGAAAAAATGCCTGTAAACACTAGGTGCATTTAGCATTTGGGCATTCATTCATTACAACAGCCAGAATAAATGACTGACACACCTCAACGCATGTGCAAAATGTTGCTTTAGGTGCGTTTTTGCTTTATTCCTGCCAAGAGCAAAGGCGTTCAGAGAAGCTGGGCAAATGCCCAGTGTACATGGGGCCTAAGTGAGTCTTTCCACATGGGAACACTTAACTGGGGGGGGGGGGGGGGGGGGGGGGGGGGGGGGGGGGGGGGGGGGGGGGGGGGGGGGGGGGGGGGGGGGGGGG
>BLSH010226082.1:372538-393986 GCA_018402905.1 Glandirana rugosa
CCCCCCCCCCCCCCCCCCCAGGAGACATGGAATCACGTGTCCTGGTTCTCCCATCTCAAAGTGAAATATCCAGTACTTAAATGTATGGATGAGCTCGTGACTCACCCCCCCCTCCCTTTCATATGATGGTGCTTGGTGCATCATAATCAGCCAGCGCTATCACATGGGGGAGACGTCCATAGCCTTATGAAAGCTCCAACACATTGGTTTGGCTTTACATAGGGGAGGAGAGGCACATGAGCAAAGAAAAGTGAGTATATGCTGCTAGAGAGGCGAGGAATTAAAGTGGTAAATAACCCAAAAAAACAACAAAATGTAATATATTGCAGCTTACCAATCCTTAAATGTGGTGGCTGCATTGATTTTCCTTTTTTTTACAATTTTTTTTTCCCCTGGTGAACCAGCCAGTAACAACTTCCTGTGTAAAGCATAGTACACATGGCCAAATATTAGGTGGCATCAACCGGTTCAGTAGAAACCAAACCGACATTCAGCATGTGTGTACTGCAGCCCGTCCAACAGAAGCTGTCTATTCGAACGACTTCTGCCGAAAGGTCATGACCGAGAAAACTCTGCCAAACAGCGTCCTATCATCGTTCTCAGGCAATGGCTGAGAGCACTGACTGGAGAGTTCTGGCAAGGGGGGTGTCCCCATCAGAACACAGCAGGGGAGATTGCTGTAATGACATTGGATTGTTGGTACAGTGGTTCCAACCATTACTAGCTGTCACTAGTAAGGTGTACGAGGCTTTAGGCCGGGTTCAAACTGGGGACACCACATGTAATTCACACAGGAATCACAGCACATTCTTGTGCGAATTACATGTGGTGACTCTGCAATTTTCGGGGTGTCGTTAACATACACTGTGCAATTGGTTCACATGAACGGGTTGCAATTTTGATGCAGTGCGGAATCTGCAGCGAACTTGCTGTGAATTCACACTGCATTTAGTGTGAACCGACATGGATGGAGGAGGAGGAATGGAGACAACTTTGGATAGCAGCATTTTTAATCTGTGGAGAGGGTAGCAATAGGGTGCACTAGCAAATTTAGATGGACTTGACTAAAAAAAAAAAATAATAAAGCTGAATTCTAGCGAATACTTTCAAAGCAGTTACAGCAACTTTTTTTTTTTTTTACTTAGGGATAAAGGTTTTGCACAAATAAATAAAAATGTGACCACTGTAAACACCCTTATGAGCGGGTTCACACTACAGTGACTTGGGATCCGACTTCTGTCGCCCCAAGTCGTTTGACATAAGAAATCACATTGAAGTGAACGGGAGCCGTCTTAATGTACACTATTGAAGTCGCTCCGCCTTCAGAAAAGGTTCCTGTAATACTTCAAGGCGACTTCTATCCAACTTGTGCCCATAGAATTCAATGGAAGTCATCTCCAAGTCGGATCCCCATCTATATTGAAGCGACTTTACAGGAAAAAGAAAAGAATTTACCCAGGTAAAAGGAATGATATCAGAAGAGCTATAATCTCTGATTGGTCACAGGCAAAGTCGCCTGGCATGGAGGTCGCTTTAAAGCGGAGTTCCACTCGTTTTTTCGTTTATTAAAAGTCAGTAGCTACAAAAAGTGTAGCTGCTGACTTTTAATAAACAGTAATTTGCCTGTCTCCCGGTCCAGCGATGGCTGCACCCGAAGCCTCGCTCGTCTCCCCCTCCTCTCTGCAGCGCCGTCATTGTAAGTGTGGGCACCGGCCGTGGCTTCACGGCCGGGCACGCACTGCGCATGTGCGAGTCGCGTTCCTAGTGACCAGGCAATCTTCTGGGACCTGTGACGTGTCCCAGAAGATTGCCAGACGGGAGGGGCCGCCTAGGGGGTGAGGAGTCGCCGCCTAGGCGGCCCAGAAATGGAAGGCGGAAGAGGGACAGGAAGTCCCTCTGAAACCTGGGGACACCCCCCCAAAAAAAAAATATTACATGCCAAAAGTTCCATTTTTTGGTGGAACTCCGCTTTAAGTTGCGTTGTAAGTTACCCAAAGTCGCGCTGAAGTCGCGTTCAAATCGCCTACAAAGTCGCACCTGATGTTGGATCGCCCCTGTGTGAACCAACTCACAATGAGGGGAATGGTTTGCCTTAACCCTCTAACTACTCCTTTTGCGAGACAGCGGAGCCTGGAAGTTGAAAAATAACTGACTTGCTAGTGGGATTACCAGGTGCCTAAGGAGAAACCTTTACAAGATCTGTAAACGGTCACACCAGTACCTGGAACAGACACCTTCATGCCTTCTGTTTTTTTTTTTTAACAACTGGAGAAAATGTTAATAAGATTTTAGAAGGTCACAGAACTTCATACAAAAGACAAATAATAATTAGCAGGAATAATCTCCCCTCCATTGTTGATGGTCCCAGCTATAACGGGTGAGTGCGATCACACAAGGAAAGGGCGAGGACGTTCGAGTGATACGTACCTGACACGCCACTTGCACCAGGAAGACCAGCTCCTTGGACTCGCAGCCGTTTCTACTCACTTCATTCTGCTCCTCGGTCAGTGTGAGCTGTGGACAAAATAATACTGTGAAAACCGGGCAGAATATAAAACCACAGATAGGACTAGAACATGAAATATATAGTTATAAACACTGAGAACTGGGCAACACCATGCTGTTTATTAATTAGCAGCACACATTTATGATGCATTGTAAAATGTACAATTGTAGAACAGTGTAAATGCAATGTGTGACTCTTAAATGAATGCAGTAAATGAAGCTGTACATCCCCGGGGGATCTGGTCTTATATTTCATATTTCATCAGCTGTTTATTCAGCAATACTGTATAGATGAAGACATCAGAAGAAGTAGAAGTGACATCCCCGTGGCTCTGTCCTAACATGCCAGAGAGAGAGAAGAATGGTCTCATCACATACTGTGCGCTCTATTAAACTCTCCACCAGAATCCAACACTACATGACAAACAGGCCAACTGACAGAACTCAGACCCACATAGAGCCAGGTAAATGAGAGACAATGGGGGTTATTTACTAAAGGGAAATCCACACTGCAAGTCACTGTAGATCTGAGGGGGAAGAACTGAAATAAGGGGAAGCTCTGCTGATTTTATCATCCAATCATGTGCAAGTAAAAATGCTGTTTTTGATTTTTCTTCGCATGTCCCCTTCAGATCTACAGCGACTGCACTTCCAAGTGCACTTGTAGTGCAGAGTGGATTTGCCTTTAGTAAATAACCCCAATGAGTTTCTGGAAGCACTGCGGTGATGTAAGCATAAAAGGACAATTTGTCTGATGGTCTTTTTCATAAACTGCTACAGCTTTAAAGCAGCTCCGTCACTGGGCGACAACAATGCCAGGAGCAGAACCTGCAAAAGAATAGAGCTCATACTCCCCATTCCCATTACTCTGATCTAAAACATTTCCATGCGCCCTGGTACCTTACGCTGGCCCATATGCCACTACGGAGCCCTTTAGTGACATACACAAGAGCAGTGACAGTGGGGGGCCAGATAGCGGGCACATCTGAAAGCATGCTAGATGTGGGCAAGGCCGCTCCTCTGCAAGAAGTAGAAGATCAGCAGTGGGGCAGGTGAGTTATAAAATGTCTTCTTCTTGCAAGTTCTGCATTGGGGCTTTTTTTTTTCAACCAAGTAACAGTGACTAATTTCTAGAGAGCTGCAGGGTCCTTCTACCACCACTGCCCTAAACAGGAGTACTCCAACTATAAACTAGTACAAGAGAGCAAAGCTAAAACCCAGACTCATTCCAGCCATAAAACATCTCCACAGTCAGACTGCAATGTCCAATAATATCCGCCAAATCATCAATAAAGCATAGGGCATGCTGGTCAACGTGACTATGGGGTTACCTTACTAAAGGCAAATCCACTGTGCACTACAAATGCACTTGGAAGTGCAGTCGCTGTAGATCCAAGGGGAATCTCTGAAATTAGGGGAAGCTCTGCTGATTTTATCATCCAATCATGTGCAAGCCAAAATGCTGTTTTTTTTAATTTTCCTTGCATGTCCCCCTCAGATCTACAGCGACTGCACTTCCAAGTGTATTTGCAGTGCACTTGTAGTGCAGAGTGGATTTGCCTTTAGTAAATAACCCCCAATGACATGGAGTACAGTAATCATCTGACTGCTCAAAAGCCACAATATAAATCCTGCTGAGCCCTGCCTCCTGTATATAGAACATTGCACATTCCTGACAGAATATGGTGCATCCAGCAAGGTTCTCTTAGCAGGCCCCACAATTTCCATAGAAAGTGATTTTAAGCACAAATCTGTTCCATTCAATGTAGATTTTCAGCATGGAGAATATGACATGTTGGCAACAGAATTGTCACCTTTATGTATTACAACATAGATTTCCATACACACATCATAATTTCACCACAGCAGTATTATTAGCACTAAAATGTGCAGAATATGTTCACTGATGCAATTATGGATCACTTGAGGTTTAGGAGTTGGGCTCAGGTTAAAGGTAATGTTCAGGTATTACCAAAATGTAATCCCAAACCCCCCTCTAGATCAAGTCTCCACTTTATTATTTATGTTTTACCTTGTTCATGTAGTCAGAAGCAGAACTTGTACTACTTCCTGTGACATCATCACCAGGATTGTAACATTTCTGCAGGAACAGCTGCTTGGAGATCAGTTCCTATTGACATAGGCACACCACCAGAACTACATCTCTCAAGAACTTTTTCCCCACACAGTGTATGCACAAACTTCTGAGAGTGAGCCTGGGTTCACACTATAGCCAACACAGACATCTCATGTAATTTGCACCGCATTGCTGTGCAGAGAAAATATATACCTGTGCTCAGATCCCAATAGCTTGTGCATGTAATTGAACTATCAGGTGCTAAAGGGAACCGCATTAACACTACAAATACTGGATGGACCCTTTGCACACTGCTACAACCTTCCCAGCAAACTATGCAGTGAAAAACAGGGATATTTAGTTCACATATATGGCAATACATGTTTAAAGCGAAACTTCAGTCTTTTTTTCATCCTTTCCATCTATTAAATCCTCTGCCCTTGTTGTTTTAACTTTGGATAGTAAACATTTTTTTTCTGCCAGTAAATACCTTATACAGCCCACTTCCTGTTTCTTGGCTGAAAAAATGCCTCAGCATTTGACATCATGCCATGTTCACACCCATGCAATCCAATTTGTGTCTAAATCCACAGTTCACACTGTGATCTGCGATCAGATCTGGGGGTGTCATCAACTTTGTGTTAACACTCCCAGCGGTTCTGACAGCTGTAATTGAGGTTTCATTTCAGTAAAGGCACAATGATGTGCACATTGGGTTTCTGGCAGATTACCAGGTATTTTTAAAGGGCTAAAAAACATGGGCAAATGTGCTTGTATTGCAGAGATGTAGTAAATAGGCTTTTCTTTTTTAACCGTGCCCTGACATACACATTAAGGCTGAGGTTAAAAGGAAGCAACCAATTTAATCACTTTTTGTATATGAAAAATCAGATTCTTTCAGAGTGATGAATATATTTTTAAATATCACATGCAAGTATAAATGTAAATGGCACAAATCAATAAGCGATAAAGAATTTGTGTAACAAAAAGCCTCTATTCATGCTTCAAAAACAGTATGCTAATTTTAAAAAGCCAATAAAAAAAAAAAAAAAAGTACCAATTCACATTGTTCTAACACAGGTTCTAAAGAAAAGAGAAAACCTGGAGTAACGGATCAATGTGCATGATCAACTTTAAATAATGATACTCTAATCTACTAACAATTGGAGGAGAGTCGCAGAAGATCACTTCAGAGGCTCCAGGCACCGGCACACAGCGGAAAAGCAGGGTGAGCAGGAGAAAACCAATTCCAAAGGTAGGCGAGTGTTGAGGCAACAGGATAGGAATTGGCAGCAGTTGGTGTACCACAGTGTCTAGGCTGTGCTCAGGCACTAGTGAGTGAAGATTCTTTTGGGCAACAAGGTGGTGTCTACAGCAACTGTAGATAGAACCCCATCACCTGGAAGAATCTCCACTTTCTAGTGCCTGAGCATACTGTGCTCACATGTGGCCTTTTGGTATTTGTCATGTGGCCCTTTGGAGACCCCAGCAGAAAGCAGTGAAAGCATTCATTTGTAAAATAGTCCATAATAACAGAGATCTCTAGCAATTTCAAGCTGCCTATTCCTAGTCTCTCACTATCTTCTATAATGGGTCTGCAGTCTCCCACAACCCCCAGTTGCGTATCTGCAGTCTCTTATAGTATGTATGAAGTCTCTGACAGTCTTCCTTCATATACCAAATATTATGTGTGGCCCTTTGGAGCTCTAAGGGGCCACAGTTGAGGCTATCTGCACCTTGTAAGTTGACACCCATTGCTGTAGGCACTACTCTGGGTCTCCATTTACTAGCCCCTGAGTGCAGTGGGGGCACCAGCTGCAGAAAGTTCCCATCCTGCTGCCTCTGCACTCTCTATAGCCGACCTAAGGAACTGATCCTCTCCTGGTCACACAGCTTGGCCACGGAGAGCTGCGAGTCAGTGCATGGAGCCTGCGGAGTGATCTTTCTGCGCCTTACCACTAATTGTAATTGGATTATAGCAGTATATTATTCAAAGTTGATCATGCACATTCTTCTCTTGTGCTGGGTTTTCTCTTTTCCATATTGACTATGCTTTAAGATCAGGGGGTCCAAACTTTCGAAACGAAGGACCAGTTTACGGTCCTTTAAACTTTAGGGGGGCTGGACTGAGGCCAGTAGGAAATTGACCTGGCATCAGTGGGATTAAACAGTACCCCATCTTTGATATTAGGAGGAGAAATAGTGCCCCATATTTGGTGTCAGTGTGTCGTATCAGTGGGAGCACTAGTACCCTAAGGGCCGAATATAGGCAAGCAAAGGGCCGCAGTTTGGAGAACACTGTTTTAGGCCCCATTTCACACTTGTGCGAGTTGTCCTGCGATTTGGGACTGCAAAGTCCCATGACAAGTCATTCCCCATTATTTCCAATGAGTACCATTCATATCTATATGACTTTCAAGTCGTGCCGACTTCAAAGTAGTCCCTGCATTACTTTGGTCCTACTTTGATGCAACTTGAGGTCCATAGACTTCCATGTTAAACCCTCAAAGTCTCATGCAAATCGCACCTGAATAATATAGATGCGATTTGTGTACTACTTCTGTACGACTTTGTAATATGTTTTCATAGAGCCAAAGTTGCAACAAAGTCGTACTGATCCCAAATCGTGTCAAAATCACGGCAAAAAAATCGCAGTAAAATTGGGTTGCACAAGTGTGAAAGGGGCCTTAGATTGATATATCCCAGTCAATCACCTGACCTTGGGTGGCAGGATTAATGTTAAAGTCTTATACCAGCTTTTTCCCAACAGCGCCAGTTAAAGTGGTTGTCAACTCTTGACAACCACTTTAAACTACAGGTAAGCCTGTAATCAGGCTTACCTGTAGCTTCCCTGTATATCTCCTAAACCTGTACGGTTTAGGAGATATACACTATACTGGCATGTGCCGACGTCATTCGGCACATGCGTGCCGCTTCTTCACTAACAGCATGCCGCAATTGGCAGCTGCCGCGCGCATGCGCGAGAGTGACGTCACGAGACTCCAGCCAGTCACAGTGCTGGAGTTCGCGGCCCCCGGAAGGAAGAGGGGTGAAGATGGACGCTTCCTTCTGTGGGGACAGCGCGAGCGTCGATGGCAGGTAAGTGGCACATCACATAATAGGCTAGTATGCAATGTGATGCTTCTACATTGCAGGCGATTAAGAGAAAGTAAACTCATCAAGGTTTACTTCCTCTTTAAGACTTTTCTTTTTAGAAGGTAAATAGTGAATGCATTGGTAATTCTATGCACTTAAAGTGATTATAAAGTCTTTTTTTTTTTTTTTAAATAACAAACATGTTATACTTACCTCCTCTATGCAGTTGGTTTTGCACAGAGCAGCCGGATCCTCCTCTTCTCAGGTCCCACGCTGGAGCTCCTGGCCCCTCCCTCTGGTGAATGCCCCCTCAGCCACCAGCTCTCTATGTGGGCACCCGAGCCGAGTCAAAGCTCCGTGTATCCATTCAGACATGGAGCCCCGACCTGGCCCCGTCCCCTATTCCTTGATTGGCTGACTGACTTTGATTGACAGCCACAGGAGCCAATGGCGCCACTGCAGTTTTTCAGCCAATCAGGAGGAGTGTCTGGGACAGCTAAGACACTTGTGGACATTGCTAGAGAGAGATGGGGCTCAGGTAAGTATTAGGGGGGTGCTCCTACACACAGAAGGTTTTTTATCTTAATGCATTAAGATAAAAAACGTTCTGCCTTTACAACCCCTTTAATCTTAATATGGTCAGCTCATGCCCTAATTGTAGAATTTTGCACATACATCCTTCCTCAGCTTATACATCAGCTGAGAAATAAGGAACAGCCTGGGAGTATTATTAGGGCTAACAATTTAGGAGGTCAGTTAGAACTGTAAGATTGCAGTATATTAATGCACACCATCAACAGAGCAAGGACAAGCCTCTGGCCTCCATTATTGCAGGTGCACTAGCGGGCAAATCCTCGGAATAACGATTGGAAAACAAGAAAAAGCACTGCTATGAATTCTAAATAAAACCCAGAGGAGAAGACCATAACACAACATCCACAGAATACCTAATAATATTTATGAAGTTAAAGAGGGTGCCATCATATATTCATCACTGAGAACTCTTATGTGCGTACCATAATTTATATTCCCAAGAATCCACATCCAATCTAAATACAAAAAGGGATAGGTCTAACCAGAAATCGATTGATGTATATAGAAATGTAAGAAAAATAATGACATTATGGCCCTGTACACAGGGTGGATAAAATTCAATGATTTATTTTTAAAAATCTGATTTATTTTTAATTTAAGGCAGAATTTTTTTTATTTAAAGCGCAACTCCACTTTTGTTGAGAAACAAACACCCCCCCCCCCCCCCCGGGTGATCTCTGTACATTGCAAGGATTATAACAACCTTTGTTGTAGATTCCTACCTTTTGTTATTCTGAAGAAATCCCTGTTTGTCTGTGCCTCTGTTCTGAGTGGGTCTAATGGGAGTGCTTTCATAATTAACTGTCAGGTGTGCAGCTGAGGAGCACCAATGATGAAAGCTGCTGGGTCTGCATCCCTTTAGACGTGTTCCTATTGAAAGTATCTCTCCAAAAATTACATTTTTGTTGCAGGGGATGCCTGAAATCTGACTTGTATCTTAGTGCAGACTGGTGAGCCAATGACACAAGCAGGAAATGATGCTTCTGGGGAGTGGTCAGCAGATACTCTGTGTACAGAACAACTCCAGGTAGCCATATAGCAATGCAATCTCAGAAAATTACAGAGCTGCAGTTTGAAAATGAAAGGTAAGTTTTAATAACATTCAATTACAATATGCAATTGTATGCGCTGTATTATTTTTTATTTATTTGCCACCCCCCCACATGAAAGTAGGGTTACCCTTTACATTGGAATTTTTTTTTAACTTATTTTAATACTTTTGAAGTAAAAATCTATCTAAAGATAGATTTCTATTTAAGATACATTAATAATTTAGTTTATTCAGCATGAAATGGAGCTTAGTTATGTAGCATATGGCTGTATATTCTGCAATATTTAGATTCATGGAATCCAAGCTCTGCAAGCTGAGATAACATGCACTGCATTGATGCAATCACACAATTTCACAGTAACCATGAGATAAAACAAAGTTCAGGAATATTCCTTTATCCCATTGTTTTGCAAATCTATGTACACTACAAACTGTATGCTTGAATCAGTTCTGATATCACTGTTTTACTAATAGGAAACCTTCATTTTGTTTGCAAATATTTAAGATTCTAACTACCAGCAAGAATAAGTCCTTACATTTAAAGAGCACCTGTCATTTCAGATCCATTATAGGAGCACTTGTTAGCGGGCATCCACTCACCTGCTCCCGCCACGTCCCTCACCTTGTTGTGTCACTGGCCGCATCACCAGTTGTCCCGTTAAAGTGAATGGGACTGTTGAGGTGATTTAAATCAAGCTTTTTTACTAGTGATTTAAATCATGATTTAAAACGTGATTTAAATCGACTTGATTTAAATCAAATCCACCCTGCCTGTACACACAGGAGGACCAATTGCATTTTGGCCCTGTACACACAGGATGACAATCACATTATGGACCCGTACACTCAGGGGAGCCAAACAAATTTGGGCCTGTAAACACAGAGGGACCAATCACATTTGGGGCCTGTACACACAGGAGCACCGATCACATTTGGGGCCTGTACACACAGGAGGACCGATCACATTTGGGGCCTGTACACACAGGAGGACCGATCACATTTGGGGCCTGTACACACAGGAGGACCGATCACATTTGGGGCCTGTACACACAGGTGGACTGATCACATTTGGGGCCTGTACACACAGGAGGACCGATCACATTTGGGGCCTGTACACTCAGGTGGACTGATCACATTTGGGGCCTGTACACACAGGAGGACCGATCACATTTGGGGCCTGTACACACAGGAGGACAGATCACATTTGGGGCCTGTACACACAGGAGGACCGATCACATTTGGGGCCTGTACATACAGGTGGACTGATCACATTTGGGGCCTGTACACACAGGAGGACCGATCACATTTGGGGCCTGTACACTCAGGTGGACTGATCACATTTGGGGCCTGTACACACAGGAGGACCGATCACATTTGGGACCTCTACACACAGGAGGACCGATCACATTTGGGGCCTGTACACACAGGAGGACAGGTCACATTTGGGACCTGTACACACAGGAGGACCGATCACATTTGGGGCCTGTACACACAGGAGGACAGGTCACATTTGGGGCCTGTACACACAGGAGGACCGATCACATTTGGGACCTGTACACACAGGAGGACAGGTCACATTTGTGACCTGTACACACAGGAGGACCGATCACATTTGGGACCTGTACACACAGGAGGACCGATCACATTTGGGGCCTGTACACACAGGAGGACCAATCACATTTGGGGCCTGTACACACAGGAGGACCAATCACATTTGGGGCCTGTACACACAGGAGGACCAATCACATTTGGGGCCTGTACACACAGGTGGACCGATCACATTTGGGACCTGTACACACAGGAGGACCGATCACATTTGGGGCCTGTACACACAGGAGGACCGATCACATTTGGGGCCTGTACACACAGTTGGCACACACATTGCTTCCCACCACGTGCTCACTATCTGTAAAGGCAGAATGGCTTAATAAGTGAAATACATTGTAGTGAAATAGCTGAGATGCAGATGTTGTTCTCCTAAGTGCACCTCTTCAGTCAGAAAAGCACTGAAATGGGGGCAGAAGTTGTTCCTTCCACATAACTGTGTGTACGGTGGCCATGATTACTCACTAACCTATGCTACAAAAATCAAGCTGGAATCTAATTTGTTACTGTGACCGCCACAAACAATTCCCCCAATTTCATGTCTGACCCACCATGAAGATGTATGGATTACACCAATGTCTGTACCCAAGCAAATACTAATATTCTCATTACCCCATCAATCTGCTCACTGGAGGGGCCATAATGCAAACTGATAGGTATACAGACATTGTAGAGCGTGGACACGCTGGTACATATTCTGATCTCCGTGCAGTGCAAAATGGACAATCACTATAAATCCATTTTACTTCCTTTTCTTCAGGATGGAAATATGTAATTAGACGGCTTCAATTGTTCAGTCACAGCTGTTATCCAGATGCAGATAGTTCACTTGTCTTTATCTGCGGGGGAGGGACTATATCCCCCATGTTTCTGCATATCCAGGGAAAGTCATGCTTAAAGATGGCCACCTTCACACTGTATGGATCATGTGACACCTCCAGAAGATAAATACAAAAATAATACTGCGCATGTCAAAAAAGCTGCATCACAACAAATGTGAGATATTACCACAAAAACAAGAAACAAAAAAGTGTGTTGCGCTACAGTTATTGATATTAAAAATACTGAAAAAAAGAAGAAAAAGTCGTCCTTCTGTCGATGAAACCGGTCAAGCTAAGCTGATGTTCCTGCCATCGCACATTTTACGTTTGGATGCTCTGTGGCGGCCTCCTTCCTTTTTTACAACGCAATGCTGTTTTTACAATGGATACGTGCAAGTGCAATACTTTATATTAAATGCAACCCTTAAGAGGTTTTACACTATCCAGTGTTTTAGGTTTTATTTGGATCTGAATACAGAATAATAGCTGTTCCTGGCGCGGTTCCTTTGTACATCCCCTGCTAATAACCTTTACCAGGACATATTCATCAAGCCTGTTTGACCTTTCCTAATAAAAGGTCCATGCTCTCTGGTAAGAGTCCAACTTATTGTGGTGGTGGCGTGTTCACTTGGTGAAGGGATTGGATAACCTTATCCATAGCTGAATCATGGAGTTTGCCATTTGACCATTATGGTCCATTTGAGAGACTGATTGTTCTGGACTGTATATTTATCTAGATTGTTTTTCACTATTTTTAATATTAATCACTGTAGTTTAACACACTTTTATTTTGTTACCTCCAGAAGCTACCTGGATGTGAACTACTGTATATAATTATACTGATGTAGGGGGATAGTGCTTGTTGGTGAGGTTTCCCCATCTTGGATACATACGCCTCCTAACTTGTAGGTGAAGCTCACACAGAGGTCTGAGCAGATAGCGACCTCCCATCCTCACCAAGTGTATGAGGTGAACACTAAGACCTCAAACACGCGGACGTTTTTTGACGCCAACGGTTTTTGGCATTTTTTGCAGCTCTCCATGTTAGTCAATGGCCCCATAAAAATGCCATTTTATAGCTGTAGAGGGCGTCGGCGTTGGTGAGCTGAAACTAGAACCCACGGCCAGTGCGTTGAGGCTGTAACGTTTTGGCGCCAATGTTTTTAGACTGAAAAATAGAGGATTTTTTTTTTTTTAAAAAACGCCTATTGACGCCAACGCTCACTAACGCTCATTAACACCGATACAAAACGCAGAAAAAAGTGCAGATTTTTCCCTGATGTTGGACCTGACGTTTTGCATATTTTTAAAACATACGCCCGTGTGTATGAGGCCTTATCGGCCAGGACATGGATTCTCACCATCCTGCAGTGACAGACCTCACACAATGACAAGCCAACATGTGGTTTACATGAACTGGATGTTGCAAATTCGCACAGCTGCTGAGAGTGACATACAACAGCCGCACAGGATCTGTCCCTTCCTGGAAAAACAGGGAGGGTTCAATGTGCAGCTCTGTGGCCAACAAAAACTTCCAGATCAGAGCCATGGAGAAGCAGAAAACAATATGGCTGAACACATACAATAATGGAGCCCTGTATGTCAAAATATATGGAAATGACAAGCAGTGACATTAGCATCACACACCGTAGCAGGTTAGAAATTTTCATTTTCCAATCATCTTCTGTTCCTGTGATTGATACCAGCCTTAGTTCAGACCCATATTCAGTAAAGTCAATATAACTGCTTAATTGAATGCCCATCTTTCACTTCATAGCAGTTTTAGTTATTGCTGTAATACAAATGAAGGTATTTCACAATGAAACTACCTGTAGACTGCACTGATGAATACACATTGGACAGAACAGAAGCAGGTTAGGATGTACTCTAATACTCAGAGATAGGGACCTGAATAGGCAGACAACTTGGTGAGAAAAAAAAGATGCAAAGTCTCCAGCATTGGTGACTTTGCATTTTTGTTTCTGGTTCTGGCATGGCACCATCCATGGCATTCACTTTAAGCACCCATCATTACAAGGTCAAGTACTGAGAGGAGTGCAGCTTCTACATGGACTTTATAGAGCTCCTCAGGGTGTGAGCGCCATGCTATTTCCAGATCAGATATTCCTATCTCCCTCCTCTCACACAGTTTTCACATCTCTGATAATTAGTTGGTGTTACTGCCATCCTCGTGTTTCGGAGTCACCCAGCTACTAATACATCTCAATTACCTATCGGCATCACTCTGGTTATAGAACATGTTATATATGAATGTGTCCTTTTCAGTATGATGGCCCCAGCAAAGGATTATGAAACCTGAATGTCATTCCAGATGCAGATCATGAATCCTTAAAAATAAAATCCCAGTGCTGTTCATATGCCTGCTCATAGAGGTCAAGATACACATCTCAACAATCCTTGTAACATACATATTTCCAAGCATACCACAATGAGATCCTGTAAGCAGACACAACTAGCACAGATAAAACAAGAGATATGACCTCATATTTTGATATTTAGATTCGAGTCTAGTTGTCATGTTTACTGCAAGCTTAAACCTGACTGGTTGCCACCGGTGACGGCTGCACTTTTCCCTTCCTCCATAGTCCAGCCAGAGCTAGTCATGGTTTTCAGTGAGTGTCTTAAGTGGATTACAGCAGATAAGGGATGTCCTTAAAGTTGCAGAGCTGCCTGTGGAAATCCCAAGAGTGCCGGGTTTAACCCTTTATCTTCTGGCTGTAACCACAAGAGAAATTTCCCCCAGTCTGGTTGTGTAATGCACACCATGGCAGCCATTGGTCAGCAGCATCCTATACATGGAAAATTTCCAGCACATGTCCAATCTTTGCTGCTTATCCCCAAACCAATTTGTACATCTTGCCTGCAGGACAAACCTGTCACAAATGCCATGTGAAGTGTAAAGGAATTTCAGCCTACCTCTGAGGGGATTGGCATCCCATGCCTTCTATTGATTTGTTTCTTCCCTCTGGTATTAGGAGGACAAAGCTGATTAGGTCAGAGCCATAAACCAATAAAAGCTTCCTCAGCTCTGGCCTTGTAAGCAGGTACCGGGCACAGCTGCTGGTCGGTGTACAGACATTCTCATTTGCTGCCTCTTTACCATCACTGCATCTTCCTAAGCGAAAAGGATGGCCTGGCAGACCGCCCCACAACCATAATATAATTAACATACATTGTGTGGTCAACTACTCAAAGAAGACTATATAAATGCTGGGCATCCAAAATATATAAATACACCATGCCAGTTAAACTTTCTAATTAAATCTGAAATAAACACATCACAGTAAGATATACAAATCACCTGGAAATCATCTTTCTGATGGTTTAACATGCAACATAACAGAAAGAGAGAGATAATTTATCTGCAGGCAACTTTGTTTAGGGTAAAATCGACTAAGATGGAGAAAAGATGGAGGCAGCAAAGACAGGGTTAACAGTTGGCAGAGAGGCTACACTAAGACAGGACTGGATCCCAAGACCCATATGGCAGCATTTCCCTCAAACTTTCAGGCCGCTGCACAGGAAATGATGACTAAATGATTTAACCCTTCTGAGGTTTCCAAGCCCCGTTCCCTGACATTCCTCCCAATTCTCCAGGGCAGCAAAATATAATCAAATCCATGTGTGATCACCGGTGCCAGAAGAACGGCAATCTGGTAGGATCTGGGCATCATGGGATATATCAGATACAGACCTAGATATGCAATATCAATGTATCCTGGTAGGGGGTAGATCTAGCCCAAGACACTCTGCTGTGACCTCTCATACACACAGCCATCACGCTATTCTTGCAGAGGTCACCATGTGTGATGAGTCTCTGCAGCTGCTCTGGAGACAGACCCTTTGTTTCAAGAGAGCTGGATCTTGCCTGGAAGGAGGTGATCAATGCTCATCAACAGCTGCAAACAAAAGCTTAAAGCTATCCCACTTACCTCCACCACAATGGTCTATTCTGTGCACATACAGGCCTTTCTTTCCAAAGCCCGACCACACAAGACATTGGAGGAAGCAGCACACCAGTACCAATTCTGATATAGAATCCTCCTTCCCGTTAGCCTTTTGATACAAATGGAGGATGGCTCCCAGCTCTATACCTCCTGCGTCCTGATGGCTGATCGCACACTGGCAATTTCATGCTCAATTTGTACTACAGAAAATCAGCAGCGATCGCTCTTCTTTTCCAGTCGTTCCGTCACTCGCTGGCTGCAGGGGTCCCATAGGATACGCTCAGGAGCTGAGGAGTAGGGAGGGAGGGAGGATGGGAGGCGATACAAAGGATGCCTTGCCTCTCTCCATCATGTAAGGATGGACAATACTCATCTCCACATATAGCCAGGATGCTGAAACTTCTCTCTATGCAACCGCACAGAGGAGAAACATCCCATAGATGTGAATTCTCCATCACTGTACAGACAGAGATCTTCCCATGCATCCAGCCATAAAATAAATATTATCCCACTCTAACTGGAGAAGTGCCCAGTATAATCAGAAGAATCAGTCACTGCAGCTTTATTATTCCAAACATCAATGGCTGTTATATTTACTATCAGATTGAAACCTGAAGCGGAAATGTCACATGGAAAATACCAGATGGAAGAACTGCTAAATGTCAGCAGTGAAGACCATTCTAATTCTAAACACATTGATAAAATGAAGCCAACTGGAGCCTCAAGAGAATGGCGATCAATATTCTTACAAAACATTTCCTAAGACAATAAGATGTATAAAACAGTCCTGGAGTCCAATAGTCTCTAACCTCACGTTAACTTGTCATAATGTGAGGACAATTAATACTCAAACACTGGCATTTATTGAATGATCAGAAGTAAATAAATTAATAAAAAAGTGTACAGTCAGTGAACTGTGAAAACTATCAATGCGTCTTCCACACTGACCCTGCAGCATATAAGGAGTGGTATGGTCAATACACTGCGCCGAGCCCAAGATGGCTCATTCATACAGTCACTTAGGAATAAAGTGACACTCCGCTCCCACAAACCACACCTGGAGCTGTATATGATCTAGTAAATGAAATGATGCTTGTACAGGCAGAATACATCTGCTGCATTTCAGAGAAGCCTCTTGGAAAGTAAACTTTGACTGTTCCCTGAATACACAACACGGCCTTCTCATGACTATAAAGCTGGCTATGCACTAGCAGAATTTTGTTCAAAATTGTTCATTTTAAGAACACACAGCAAAAGAAGAGTTTAGCAGACAAAATTTGCTGGAGACATTCCTGGCCCCACAAAGCTTCCTACATAGCCTTGATTCTCCACCATGGCTCAGATCTGGCAAAACCTCTTGGCAAGGAGGGTTAATGCATAGACTGCCCAAATTCTGCCTCCCCTTGCAATGTAGAGAGAGATGGATAAGCTCTGATGTTTTGGGACCAAGACAGTGGTTAACTCTCTACTCGAATGACCAGCTTGGTCAGAGATGATTCATTCGGCATGCAGTTTTATGCTACATTTCTGTTGACAATCTGCAAGCCACTGGCATTAGCTTGCACCTCTAGCGCTTCCCCACCCAGCACCTAGAACGAGTCATGTAGACCTAGAGATGTTGACTGAGGAACTTCCCTTTCCATCTACGTCTGTTGAAGGAGCTGGGTAGAAAATGATCATCTGAACTGTGAATGCATCCAATTAGATAGAGCCACTGTGTAGGTACTCTGACAGCCATGGGTGTCGGTTGTTAGAATACAATAGCCAACAGGAGAGATTCATCCATCCCGGCTGTTAACCATGCAAAGAGGGATCTGTCACATTTGCGTATGACCAGCCTAAAGTGGAAGTTTAGGCAAAACGAACTAACTCCAATCCTACTCTAGGCCACATTCTAAGACTAATCTGAGACTAATCGGTCTAGCCCTGTAAAACAAAAATGGCTGTACTTACTGGTTCTGCAGCCGATCCAGTCCGGTTCCACGCCAAGCTGTCAACAGTGGCTTCACTGTGTAGGCATGTGCAGGAGAGGCAGCTGGCAACTGAAGCCCCATAGTAAGTCTATGGGTGACGTCACTTCCCAGGCATTTACCAGCCATTGTCAGTTCTCTCCTGTACACAGCATCCGCCGCTGGAGACCGGACCGGATTGCATGCAGAACAGGTAAGTACAGTGATTTACATGGCTAGATCAATTATTAGAATGTGGCATTGAGTAGGATTAGAGTTAGTATGTTTTTATCTAAACTTCAACTTCAAGCTCTGCAGATATACAGCTCATAACAAGTGGAACGTTAAGGCCACTTACACCTTCAGCCATGCTGTTCTGAGACACCCAACGTCCAAGCTAAAGATTTTGCACATTCTCATGTCTCATTACAATTAAATACCGATCGACCATAACATTAAGATTACTGACAGGTTAAATGAATAACATTGATTATCTTGTTACACTGGCAATGCATACTAGCACATTATGCAATTGTCTTACAGGGTTTTTTTTTTTTACTGTAGCAGTTTACAACCACTGTAAAGAAAAAAGTTCAGAAAATTAGTCATGGTATGGGTGAACTGAGACCTGCATGTATATACGGTAGTAGTAAAACTGGTTTGCGCCACCCTATGAATGAACCCCTAATCATATAAACACATATAAACCTATTTATACCTATGGACTAAATAGTTGCTTTTTTATTTTCTCACACTTTACCTGTTTTGCCACATATTTTATAATGATTAATAAAAGTTTGGATTAGGAAAAATGTAAATAGAGAACAATAAAACCCCTTTCACACTGGGGAAGTTTTCAGGCGCTTTAGCGCTAAAAATAGCGGCTGTAAAGCGTCTATAACTGCCTCCCCTGCAGCCCCAGTGTGAAAACCCGAATGCTTTCACTCCCGGGTGGTGCGCTTGCAGGACGGGAAAAAAAGTCCTGCAAGCAGCATCTTTGGGGCGGTGTGGGAGCGGTGTATACACCACTCCTAAACCGCCCTGCCCGTTGGAATGAATGGCCGGCACTTCGTAAGCATCGCAATGCGGCTGCTTTTAACCCCTTCACCGCTAGCGGTGGCAAAGCGCTGCTTAATCAGCGGTAAAGTGTAAAACGAGTGGCGCTTTACCGCTAACGGACCCGCCGCCCTGGTGTGAAAGGGGAGAAAGGTTCTGTCTTCATCTCCCTCCATCGGAAAGAAAAAAAAATCCAACCAGGATATTATAAATGACTGCTGAAAACAACTGGTGGAAAGTCTCTATAAATTGGTTTTCTGGCTTATTTTCACCTAATTGGAATATGCAGAAAATAAGCAGAGTAATTGCCTGGAGCAGTTTCATAAACAGGCAAGATTAGCAGAAAAATCCCCCTTGAAGAAAAATGCAAACTAACCCAAAAGTGGGACTTCCGCTTTAATGGAAGGTGACCCCCCGACATGCCGCAATTGGCATGTCTTTTTTGGGGGGTGACCAGGGACCCGGTTTTCACAGGGTCCCAGGTCCACTTCCTCCCCTGGTGCCGCGGCTCCAGGAAGGAAGTCCACCTTCCCCCCCTCCCTCTCGGTGATCTTCTGGGACACGTCGCAGGTCCCAGAAGAAATGCAGAGCCAGTCACAAGGCGCAGCACGACTCGCGAATGCGCAGTGCGCGCCCGGCATTGAAGGCAAAGCTGGGTGCCCACGCCTATGATGCCTGTGCCGCCGAGGGGAGGGGGCGAAGAGCGAGCCCTTGGGCGATCACATCGCTGGAGCGAGGGACAGGTGAGTGTCCGATTATTAAAAGTCAGCAGCTACACTTTTTGTAGCTGCTGACTTTTACATGGGTGGAACTCCGCTTTAAATCTCTTGCAAACATTGGCTACAGATGGCAGAGAAACTTTGTCCAATCTGGTTGTTCATGGTCATACTGAGTCAAAAGTGTAAGTAGGCCCAAGCTGAGCAGAGAAGGCACCCTCTGTCCATGGTTTCTTAAGAAGGAAAGTCCAGTGACTAGATTTGTATCCTCTGGGAATGGCCATCATCAGGAAAGTTTGCTAATAAATATAAGCATACATGATTACCAGATGTAAGCATTTATGGGTGGGCTGCTAGCCGATTATAAAACTTTCACTCTTCCTAGCACCTTGCATATACAGTCATGTTAAAAAGTAAGTACACCCTATGAAAATTGTTGCCATTTCAGCACCTTTGAACAGGCAAGCATTAGATCCTGGTTCAAATAGTGCTTACAGATAAAAGGTGATATACTTGAACAAATTATACTGTTTAATAATTTTCATGATCTAAGTCAGGGGTGCTCAACCTGTGGCCCGCAGAGCACTCTAATGTGGCCCACGACCTCAAACTAGGGAAGCGTATGCCCATGCTCTGGGATAGCGGGTCGACAAGCCCAGATCACGATCAACGGGTTGCCAACCCAACCTAGAGCATCAGAGTGGAAGCAGGCCACTACCCGGGGCCTTTCTAGCAGCCTGGAGAGTGATGCCAGCAGAAGCTGGAAAAGGGTTTGGTGCACTTTCAGTGCAGCCAAATTGCCGGAAAGCTGCAGATGCACTGCGATTCACCCACTTCAGATACATGAAATTAGAAACCGGTGTTTCTGATTAGGTTCCAATGATTAGAACCTCCTTAGAAAGTATGCAGGTGGAATCGGTCTTATTTAAAATTCAGATATTTAGGATCTAGTATTTTCTTTCCTAACGACATGTGAGGTGTGATCATGCCAGGATCTATAGAGCTCTCCAAAGCCCTCAAAAAATTGTGGATGTGTATGAGTCCAGCATAGGATTTAAAGGATAAGTTCACCTTTAACAATAAATAATAAATTCACATATGTTTGCAGGTAAAAAAAAAAAAAGAAACAGATGTGCATTTAATGTTGTTCTACAGGAGCCTGCAAAGTATTTCATCCATGATCAGTGGTTCGTGAGTGCAATATCTGGCTCCTGCACAATCCCCCTCACTGCTGCACAGATCAGCACGCTGTTCATCGAAACTTCAAGTCCATCATCTGCGGCAGAAGATGAGACTTGTAGTCTATTTATTCGCAGATCTCTGTAAGTGAATGATGCAGTCCCGTAGAGCCCCGCCGATATTAAAATGTGACAGCAGCCATGGGGGAAAGGAACCCCTGCCCACTGTCTGGGGGAGGGGTAGCTGAACAAATGTTATGCCCTAATTCCTTATCGGAATCTGGAAGTCCCCTTTAACAAGGGGACCCTCAGATCCCGGCCCCCCACCCTATGTGTAGGAGTATGGTACATTGTACCCCTACCCATTCACCTAAAAAAAAGTGTCAAACATAAAAACAGTACACAGGTTTTTGACAAAGTAATTTATTAAAGCAGCTCTGGCGTCACTTCTGATTTCTTCTCCCCTCTCCGGCTCTTCTCCCTCCTCTGCTGATATCTTCAGCAGAGGGAGAAGAAATCGGAAGAGACACCGGAGCTGCTTTAATAAATTACTTTGTCAAAAAACTGTGTACTGTTTTTATTTTTGACACTTTTTTTTTTTAGGTGAATGGGTCATTCACTTACGGTGGGGGGCTGGGGGTCCCCTTGTCAAAGGGGGCTTCCAGATTCCAATAAGCCCCCCAGCCCGCAGACCCCGACAACCACCGGCCAGGGTTGTCGGGAACATGGGGACAAGGTGCTTTGGGGTGGGTGGGCGCCCCCTACCCCAAAGCACCCATGCCCCCATGTTGAGGGCATGTGCCCTGGTATGGTTGGGGGTGGGGTCGCTTGT
>BLSH010226082.1:396353-436951 GCA_018402905.1 Glandirana rugosa
CCAACTAACATTGTACCCTTGGAAGAATAGTGGACGGTATCGGAGGGTAGGTAGAAGGGGTAAAGTGGGTGGTAATCCCAGACGGTGTAAGATAAGATTCAGTGAGAGAGGGGAGTTTGGATTAAATTTATGAAGGGTATTTGGAGAGGGGGTCGTGTCGTCCGGCGGGAGGTAAATCCACTTTTGGTAGAAAGCGGATATCTAACATAGGGTTACTTTTCAGTCGGATCACGAGATCTTTGGGTTTAGAAATGGAGATGTGATACAGAAATCGGTACGTAAGTCAAGAAATTGGTGAATTCCTGGCCTTCCTAAAGGTCGAAATCCTGGCCTCGGGAAAAACGCTAAGCCGCGACGCAGCGAAATTGACTGTTAACGCGCCAGCACGCTGCAACATGGGTTTGCTTTAACGTCGCACGACCGCGCAATTGTCAGTTAAAGCGACGCAGCGCCGAATCGCAAAAAGGGCTCCGGTCCTAAAGCTGGAAATCCTTCCGGTCCTTAAGTGGTTAAAGAACTGAATGCATGGCTAAAGACATAGTGTAGAGGTAAAGATTTGGGTTTCTAGAGCACTAGGCTGACTTTTCATTGGGATACAATCTATAGGCGAAAGATGGTTTTCACCTAAATGGAGGGCGGCCTGCTGTGCTGGGGGAGAGGTTTATGGGAAGTATTTAAATTAGGTTTGAGGGGAGAGAGTGACTTAGAATAGAATGTGGCAGACCCTAATGGTGGGTGAAATGGGGAAGATGGATGGGAGGCTATGGCAGGTGATAAGAAGGTTCCCATGTTACAATCAACCATTGGCAATGATAGTACTGACTGTAATAAAAAAAAAATGCAAAACACAAGCTGAAAACGCAACAAAGAATTAAAGTGTTTGTTTTCCAATGCCAGAGGTCTGCCAAACAAAACAGGTGAGTTGGAACCTTGGTGCATGAAGAGAAAGAACTACGCTTTACTTGGTGTTGCTGAATCTTGGCTTCATTCTTCACACAATTAGGCTATTAATGTTCCCAGCTATGCTCTTTCAGAAAGACAGGATAAAACGAAAAGGTGGTGGTGTCTGTTTCTATGTGAGAAATGATCTCAAAGTGAGTGTGAAAGAGCAACAATTTTGCAAAAAAAAACAAAAAAAAAAACAAATTTATTACTTTTTGCTAAATTACAAATCCAAAAAAAAAATATAAAAAAATATTTTTTTCCATCGGTTTTGACCGATTAAATTCTTCCTCATATTCTTGGTAAAAAAAAAAAAAATCGCAATCGGCATTTGTTGATTGGTTTGCGCAAAAGTTTTTACTAGTAATGGCGGCAATCTGCAATTTTTAGCAGTACTACGATATTTCAGCGGACATGTCGGACCATTTTGACACTTTTTTGGGACCATTGGCATTTATACAGCGATCTGTGCTATAAAAATGCACTGATTACTGTGTAAATGTCATTGGCAGTGAAGGGGTTAACCTGCAGGGGGCGCTGTAAGGGTTAACTGTGTTCCCTGGGTGTGTTCTAACTGTGTGTGGGCTGCCCTGGGGGGGAAAGGGGATGATCACGGCTTCCATATACAGGAAGCCTGTGATCATCGCCCTTCCCCCTCTAACAGAACAGAGATCCGTGTTTACATACACGGACCTCCGTTCTTTCACTGCTGGGGGGCCATCGTGGGTAGTCGGCGGCGATCGAGTCCGCCCTACCCGCTCCCCGGACACCCCCCCCACACAGTGAGCGCGCCTCCGGTGGCGCGCGCTCACAGCACTAGTTATCGCAGCCGCCGTCGTATGACGGCGATTTGCGATAACGAGCCACTCTGTCACCGTCAGACTGCGGTTGGCAAGTGGTTAAGAAGGTGCAGAATCAATTTTAACTACCCTGGTATTGACTTGAGTAATGGCACTGCTGGAACAGTGAAAGTTTATAGAGGCCCCCAACTAGAAACGCTGCTCTGCTGGATCTGTTACTCTCAAACAATGTGGAGATTACCAATATTGATATAAAGAAACATCTGGGTAGCAGTGACCACATAACATGATTTCATTTCATGTAAAATGTAAACAGCTAGCACATACTGGAAAGATAAAAACACTTGATTTTCAGAGAGCAAATGTTCCACAGCTGAGGGCTGCTCTACAAGACTTATGGCTCGTACACACCGCTTTCAAATCCATCCTACGATAATCTGATGGTTAGTACACAGCTTTCGAGGACCGATCATGACAGTTCATCTGATACTATCCGATGGGACAAGCACAAAAATCTTTCTTGTACAATAATACATCGTACGATTTTCTTTTAATCAGTACAGTTTTCATCCAAAAATACAATACAAATACATTACAATACATCATGTATAAATTTTTGTTCTGTCATACGAGAATTTTCGTAATTTTAGTAACCTCTTTATTTTTGACATGAGATTAGAATGCAAAAAAAAATAGCTGATCATTGGCCCAATAATCTCCTGGTGTGTATCAGGCATTAGACTGGGAGGGAATGTTGTGACTAAAGAACACAGAACAGAAATGGGAATACTTCATATCAGTAGCGATGAGTATTTTGCCACTACCGGTTTCCCCAGCAAGTAAACAAGTCATTTTGTGACTTGTATAAAAGCATATGACCACGTCGATTACCGAGTTTTTTTTATGCTATACTAAACTTAAAAAAATACTGAACATTTTGAAAAAAAAAAAAAACACGTTTTTCTTGTTTCTGTGACGGTCATAATTTTTTTCAAATGTACTTTGCTACATTTCTTTAGTAAAAATAACCCAAATCGCTGTACCGTATATTATTTAGTCTGTGTAAAACTTATACGGGGGGGGGCACGATTAGGTTTTTTTCTTTTTTTTTTACTTTTATTGCTTAGAACAGCGATGATCATTGTTATAATGGCTTTATAGGCTTTTTTTTCTGCCTTCTTACGAATGAACTATCGGTATAGAATAGTGTATATGGAGTTTTTTTGTTTTGTATTCTTAGTTGAACTAGATGGACTCTTTTTTTGACCTATATAACTATGATGAGGAGCAGTACTGAGTGCAGGAAGCAATCTTCAAACAGAGGGATTATTTTTTTTAATAATTTCATTTTTCTGAGGAACAAAGCTGTCATGGCATCTGTGCCGCTAGGAGCCATCAATGAGATAACTGCAATGGTTACTGGCTGTCTGCAACTGCTTAGAAAACAGACAGCTGATTGCTGGGCAAAGCCATTGTTTCCAAGGAGGCCCTGCACTCCACTGTGATGAAGTCCAGTATTCTGCATTCCGGCTGCCCTGACCTGCATTTTACCAAGCACATCAATTGCATAAAATCCTTGATGCTCAATGTATGAATTTCTGCGGTGATCCCAGCCTAAGGAGGACTGAAAAGGGGAACAATCTTGTTTTTATTATACACCCAATAAATAGGAAAGTGTGAGTGATATGAAGCAGCTCTTGTTTATATTCTATAGCACAGACCTTATGAATCAGTTGTGTCTATAGCATCAGACAGAAAAGTGCATTGGTATGGAATGGATACTTCAAAATACATACATGAAAAAATGTACATAGAAAAATGTAAAATATAGTATTAAATAATATTTAATAATTGTTCTGTCTGGCTTCATATCATCATATTTGCCAAAATAAAAAAAATAATAAAAAGACAAGCTGGACCAAAAGATCTTCTCCAGTTGAAGTATCACAGGCCAGCCATGACACTGGAGGGAGGAGCGGATATTTTAGGTGGAGGCAGCCAGACTCCCTGGCAGGGAACACACAGTGCATTCACTGATCCCATGTATGAGTCAGCGCTGCAGGAGCTCTCGCACCGTTTATTTTCCATCCTTTGTGCCATGTCAGCACTCATGGTTTTAAGTCTAGTGTAAGATTACATTGCTGTACTTTTACAAACACAATGAATTTCCATGTGAACACTGCAAATAATACAAACATTATGTTACTATAGATGTACAAGATTGATAAATATAGTGTATGAGAACAATGGAACCCATTTTTATGCATTTCCCATGAGGAGAATTGAACAAAAAAGGTTATCATGCTGTTCTTGGGGACAGCACAGTGACAACAATAATGTACTGTAATGCAGCAGCAGTATCTTGGGTCCAATCACCGCCAGGTCCATTATCTGCATGGAGTTTACTACTACAGGAAAAATACTGGTAGAGTAACACATCTAAGTCTATACCGTGTGTGTGTCACTGGGGTGGGGTATTAGAGTGTAAGCTCCTCTGCTCCTCTCAACTGATGTGACCTGCTCAGTGTTCTCTGTACAACACTGTAGAATATGTCTGATAAAAATATATAATAGCAGTGAGTGACTGAGGCAGAGACATTAGATTCCATTTTTATGTTGACATTAGATATCTTCGCACCATATACAGCAGTAAAATATAAGAATGAATACAAATTCCTTTCAAACCTCTAATATGAGGCAGAGGCTAAACTGTTAATTTATATCCTCAACTGAGATATTAAAGCAGTATTAAAAAAAACAAAAATGTAATATATTGTAATTTACCAACCCTTGTATGTGGTGGCTGCATTAGTTTTCTTTTTTGAGTTTTCGCCCCTTTATTTTTTTAGTAATCTTTATTTGAAAATTTTCAGATACCAAAATATAGAAGACATAAAAATAGAAATAGAAGCATATTATAAGGAAATATTCATTACAATAACATTTAGACATTAAAACATGGGGGGGGGGGGGTTGGCCATAATGCTATATATCTAGTCATGGAATCGGGGTCAAGGTGGGAGATTGGGGCTTCAGGGACAGGTCCCAGTGGGCACCACCCAGTCCCGGACTGTCAGTCCCTTTGGATCTAGGTAGTCCCCCCAAGGGAATTCTACCCTTTATTTGACCTGGTGATCTGACCAGTAACACACTTCCTGTCTAAGGCCCCTTTCACACGGGCTGCCCAATCAGGTCCGCCTGTCCGTTTTTCAGGCGGACCTGATCGGACCCTCTAGTCTCCCCTATAGAGTGGCGGATGTCAGTGGAGGCATGTCCGCTGACATCTGCCACTATCCGATCTGATCCTGTCCGTCAAATCCAGATGGCTGGTGGTCCCATTGTTCATCTGTCTGGCAGTCGGATTGGACATGATCGGATGAAAACGGTGTCCATCTCCTCTCTGCAGCAGAGAGGGACCTCACCTGCCTGCTCAGCAGGGATCAGCGGAGTGAAAGGGCTTTAGGGTCTCTCCACTGAGGATGGAGGAGCAACAGAGACACCTTTAGACAGCCCATTGTCAGTCCAGAGTGAGGGGAGTGTAAGGCCCCTTCCATATGTTCTGATCAGGTCCACCTGTCAGTTTTTCACACAGACCTGATCGGACACTACATTCACTCCTATGGAGCGGCGGATGCGCTGACACCCGCTGCTATCCGATCCGATAAATCCAAACAGATGGTTGCCCTATTTTCCATCCGTCTGGCGGATCGGATGAAAACGGACAGACAGTCTGCTTTCATCCGCTCTCCCCATAGAGGAGAGAGGGACTCTGACAGGTCAGTCTCTGCACAGTGAGCAGAGACGGACCTGCCATCCACCGGCTCAGCAGGGATCAAGGGATCAATCCCCCACTGAGCAAAGCGGAGTCCACCGAGCACACCGCCTGTGTGAAAGAGCCCTTAGACTAGCAGATTTGGATGGATTTGACCAACAAATTAAAGCTAAACTCCAGATAACGCACTTTAAAAGCAGTTACTGCAAACCTTTTCTTTCCTTTTGGGATAAAGGTCTTACATAAATTATAGCTGATCATTGTAAGTACCCCTGTCAGTGGATTGTCTTAACACCGTAACTTCTATTATGTCTGGTCAGTTTGTTCTTTTAAAAGAAGTTTAACCACTTCCCGCCCGGCCTATAGCAGGATGATGGCAGGACACAGGTGATGACGGATCACTGTACCAGTCCACTGTCTGTACCATGTGATCACTGTGACCAATCACATCAGATCACATGATGGTTGTAAACAATGGATGGCTTCCTTTTATATCATCCATTGTGAACAATTGTGTTGCTATCTGTGATTGGTCACAGTGATCACATTGTACATTCAATAAAAATGGTTGCTTTTACCAATGTCCTGGCGTTTTCGGGGCTCAAGAAACGATCCTTCAATACATCAGGATTGATCGATTTTCAGATATATACCATAGTTTGTGGACTCTCTAACTTTCCTATCGACTAAATAATATACATTGATTTGGGTTATTTTTACCAAAGAAAGATTATTTATTTGCTGAATTTTTTTTTAAACAGAAAGAAAATGTATTTTTCCCCCCAAATTTTCGCTTATTCAGCAAAGTAATAAAAAAAAAAACCCAATGGTGAGTAAGTACCGCCAAATAAAAGCTCGATTTGTGTGAAAAAAATGATAAAAATTTCATATGGGTGCAGTGATGCATGACCGGGCAATTGTCATTCAAAGTGCGACAGCACTGAGAGCTGAAAATTGGCCTCACCGGGAAGAGGTCGGAATTGAAGTGGTTAAAAATAACAGGCTTAATGGCTGGATTACCAGGTGAAACAAAGGAAAAATGCATAAAAAAGAAATCTACTGCAGCCTGTCCACATCTAAGAACCGGTATGCTGCAATATATTATATTTTTGTTTTTGGGTTAATACCCCTTTAATCTACAACTTGAAGAACCATTTTGCTAAATTTTGTACCCATTGTCATTGTGTGTTCTGCTTTTGGCTTTCTACTTAATTTTCTTAAAATCTTCAGTAAAGACTGGTTTGATAGAAATGAAGTTCTTGCAGTCAGTTTTATTGCCGGGCACAACGACCCCTGGAAGTAGAGCTCCCCCCAGTTCTCTCCGGAGGTGAAACTAAATCCAGCAGAGAAGGAGGCTCAGTGAGTAGACAGTGCGGGCCGTGTACCGGGCTCTCATAAACCCCTACAAACTGCTACTGGGAACTGTAAAACCGTCATCTAGACAGCTGTATGTGTGACCTGACCTTCTCTGTACACAGAGGGGAACCATCACCCCTAATCTGTTCAAGATGAACATTTTACCAGCTCCCATCTATCACACATAACTCATCAATATAAGACAAGGCAGGGAAAATGGCTTTCTTTACTGGTAGAGTAGAAGAACCAACCTTTTTTTTTTGTTTAACAGTAAAGGAAAAGTCAGAATTTCCACGTCTCAGAAGAGGTTTTCTCATCATCCTCATAGAAACACACGATAAAAACACATTTTTTTATCATTAAGAGAAGGGTTAAAATCTGCCACATTCAGACAGCAATTAATATCCCAAAAGAGGGCCTAACTGTTCCCTACTTTTGCTAGAAAAAAAAAATGACTGGAGTATTGCTTTAACCACTTAAGGACCGGAAGGATTTCCAGCTTTAGGCCCGGAGCCCTTTTTGCGATTCAGCGCTGCGTCACTTTAACTGACAATTGCGCGGTCGTGCGACGTTGTACCCAAACGAAATTTGCGTCCTTTTTTTCCCACAAATAGAGCTTTCTTTTGGTGGTATTTGATCCCCTCTGCGTCATTTCTGATTGACGCTATAAACAAAAGAAGCGACAATTTTGCAAAAAAAAAAACACATTTCTTACTTTTTGCTAAAATACAAATCCAAAAAAAAAATATAAAAAAACATTTTTTTTTCACCGTTTTTGGCCGATTTATATTCTTCCTCATATTTGTGATAAAAAAAAATAGCAATCGGCGTTTATTGATTGGTTTGCGCAAAATTGGTCGCGTTTACGGATGATGAGAATTCATTTTTGGGGTTTTTATTTTTAATTTTTTTTTTTTACTATTAATGGCAGCGATCTGCGATTGTTAGCGGTACTGCGATATTTCAGCGGACATGGATCATTTTGACACTTTTTTGGTACCATTGGCATTTATACAGCGATCAGTCCTATAAAAATGCACTGATTACTGTGTAAATGCCATTGGCAGTGAAGGGGTTAACCTGCAGGGGGCGCTCTAAGGGTTAAGTATGTTCCCTGGGCGTGTTCTAACTGTGGGGGAACTGCCCTGGCTGGGGAAGGGAAGTGGTCACAGCCTTCGTATACAGGAAGGCTGTGATCACAGCCCTTCCCCCTTCACAGAACGGAGGTCCGTGTTTACATACACGGACCTCCGTTCCTTCGCTCCAGGGGGGCCATCGCGGGTAGCCGGCGGCAATCGAAGCCGCCGCACCCGCTCCCTGGCCCTCCCTGAACACAGTGAGCGCGCGGGCGCGCCTCCGGCAGCGCGCGCTCACGCGGCCGCCGTCATATGACGGTGATCCGCGTTACAGAGCCACTTTGCCGCCGTCAATTGCCGATTGGCGGTCGGCAAGTGGTTAAAGTGGAAGTAAACTTCCCTGGATTGTACGTACCTTTGGTAAGCCTACAATAAGGCTATAACCTATAGGTACTGTAAATATCTTCTAAACTTGCACCGTTAAGGAGATATTTATTGTATATGCCACCGATGACATCATGTGCTCTGAAAGGACGGCCACCTGTGCCGTTTCTTCAGAGCCCTGTGCCGTGACTGGCGGCTCCTGCGCGCGAATGCGAGGGAGTGACGTCACACAGCTCCAGCCAGTCACACAGCTGGAGTCCGCAGACATGAAAGAAAGACGGGCAAAGATGGATGTGGCCTCCAGCAGTGACAACATGGGCTTCATTTGCAGGTAATATTCACATAATGTGCTAGTATGCAATGTGATGCATGCTAGCACCTCATGCTTTTACTTTGCAGGTCAGCAAAAAAAAAAAAAAAGAGGCAGAGTTTACGCCCTCTTTAAAGTGATGGTAAAGTCTCCTTTTTTTGCTTAAAAATAACAAACCTGTTATACTTACCTGCTCTGAGCATCGGTTTTTCACAGAGCAGCCTCGATCCTCCTCTTATCAGGTCCCTCTTCTTCTTCGGCTCCCCTGGTCCCTTCCTCCTGACAAGTGTCCCCACAGCAAACAGCTTGCTATGGGGGCATCCGAGCCGAGCTCTGTGTGTCCATTCAGACACGGAGCCCCGGCTAGGCCCTGCCCCCTCTCTTTCCTCATTGGCTCATTAACTTTGACTGACAGCAGTGGGAGCCAATGGCGCTCCGCTGCTGTCTCAGCCAATGAGGAGGAGAGTCCCAGGCAGCTGAGTCTCTCCTGCAACATCGCTCAATAGAGATGGAGCTCAGGTAAGTATTAGGGGACGATGCTACACACAGGTTTTTTTCCTCTTAATGCACTCTTAATGCATTCTGCCTTTACAACTCCTTTAAATGTTGGGCTGTGTCTATCTTTTGCTGCCCCCAGCAACAAAATTCTCTTTAAGGGCCAGTTCACACCAGATGCGGTTCAGTGTGTTTTTTTATGCATGAAAAACGCAAGGAAAGTTGATCACATTAATGTCAATGGCTTAGTTTACACCACTGCAGTCAGTTCCAGTGTGTTTCAGAAAGAAAAAAAAAATGGTCCTGCTGCATTTTTTATGTACAGAACTGTACTGGACCGCAGTAAAAGGTATCAAAAACGCACCGGAACATAACAAAAAATGCACCGGAAAGCGTAAAAAAATGCACTAGAACGTACCAAAAACGCACTGGAAAGTGTAAAAAATGCACCAGAACTGGCCCTTAAGGTTAAGAAAAAAGAGGGGGAAAAACGCACAGGAGTGTGCCAAAAACACGCATGCAGAAAAGCATCCGGAACGCATCTGGACTGTGTTTCTATGGTGTGAACTGGCCCTTTGAGCCCGTTCACACAGGGGCGACTTGTGCTCCGACTTGTGCTCCGACTTGTGTCGCCTCAAGTCGCCCCAAGTCGCTTGACATCTTAAGTCCCATTGAAATGAATGAGAGCTGTCTTAATGCACGCTACTGAAGTTACTCCAACTTCAAAAAAGGTTCCTGTACTTCTTCAAGGCGACTTCTATCCCATCTATATTGAAGCAACTTTGCAGTTTAAAAGAAAATAATTTTTGAAGGCAACCCCCTCCCTCCCTTCTCTGATTGGCCACAGGCAAAGCCGCCTGGCATGGAGTCGCGCTGTAAGTCTCCTGAAGTCGCGTTAAAAATCACCTAGCAAAGTCACGCCAGTCGGATCACCCCCGTGTGAACACAGCCTTAGGTTTTCCAGTGTGGGGGAATGAATTGCTGGTGAGGTAAATGTGATCTGCTGACATCGCTATGATAATCATTAAACATTTGCTGTCAGCCTTTTATTGGGGTGCTCCAGGAGTTTGGAGATCACAGTGTTTCTTCTGTTATATAGTAATCTTTGTGATGTAGGAGTGCTGAACCTTATGTGGATGTGTTTTGCATATGTGTGAACCTAGCCTAAGCTTGGGACGGGAAAGCAGCTTGGACACAAAAACAAATCACTGAACAAGAGCCCTTCCTCCTGTGCCAACCATCATAGATACCATATGGAAGGGGGGGGGGGGGCATCTGAACATTAGAGATGAAAATCTGCATATTACCCAAGCACTGAATAGGAGTCCTGGAACAACCGAGTGGTGGACACATTCAATATGAATTATAGGTGGAGAAAAAAAAAGGATTAGCATTACACAAGAAACCATCCATTCTGTGTAAATTCATCTCGGGTGGGGAATGAGATGAACATTCTTTAACGTGATATAACAGACAATTACAGGGAATATTATGGTATTCTAGGGATGGGGAAGCTACCACCAGTGTCCAATCACCAATTCCACCTTCTAGATCAGTAGTCTCCAAACTGCGGCCCTTTGCTTGCCTTGATCCAGCCCTTTGGACACAATTTCTCCCACTGATAGGAGGCACTTTTCCTCCCATTGACATAATTGATGAGGAACTATTCTTCCACTGACACCAAAGTTGGGACATTATTTTTCTCACTGACACCATCAATGGGGCATTATTCTGTAATTCAATATTTTGTTTTCTACTCTCACGGACCACAGTCCGGCCCACCTAAGGTCTAAAGGACAGTAAACTGGACCTTTATTTAGAAAGTTTGGAGACCCCTGCTCTAGATGATTTCAGAAACGTTTTTGTAATTCTGAAAATGACGTCATGCCAGGGGACTGTTGTATCTCACAAACCTACATGTTAAGCAGTTACTTGCTCTGTCCCTGCACCATATACCCCCATCTCGGGAGACTGGAGCTCCCTATAAGAGTTAACAGATCTGACCACAGTTAGTCAGCACAGCTTGACTTGATGCCGATGTTGGAGCATGAAGCTGGAATTCCCTGGCAGACGGCACGGAAACCTTTTCACACTGAACTACTTCCCTTTCCTGAATAGAGAAGAGAAGATCGGAGTCCTGCCACACATCACTGCGGGAAATACAAGAGCTCATTATCAGTATGATTACTATTCCAAATTTAGGGCTTTGTCCAGAGGACTCTCCACCAAGAACATCAGCAACCACGAACATTGTCAGCTCAAAAATGTGTATAGCTAAATATTTCCTATCCAACATGTAATAGTTCTTATTACTATATAGAGGATGTAGAGAGTGGTATTCTCCCTCAAGACATGAAGCAGACTTTGTGGGCACAACTTTATTACAAAAAAAGTTAAAAACAACATAATAAACATAGCACCCTTATAGCTCAGACAAGATCAACAGATACCCAATATAACAGTCATGGAGGTATGGAATCTTTCATAGGGATAGGTAAGAAGTCCAGAACAATCGTGTTAACAGTGAAATACTTATATATCAAAAAATTGCTGTGTCAATAAACTCCTCCACGCTTGCTTGTCAACGTGTTTCACAATTTAATAACTTCCTCAGGACATACTGGGTAGGTGCTGATATAAAGATATATATGAGGCCATATTTGTCAAACACCCCAAAACACCTACCTTTTATTCCCTGCCATAAACTCACAAGGACCTGACATGCCCACACGTTAGACCAATTATATTGCGCAATGGCGCCTACACTGAACTGGCCAGCCAACTAGTAGATAAATATCTTCACCCCCATGTTATATCTCTTCCATCTTATATACAAGATATATTGACCTGACTGACCTATTAAGACATCTTGAGAACATTCACGTACCCCCAGATACAATTCTGGTAGCTATTGACATTAAAGCACTATATAGCAGTATTCCACATTCCGCGATACTTCTAGTGGTGCAGGAATTCTTAAAAGAAAGAGACCAAGACTCATGGCCGTTCTCTCATTTCATTTTGTCCGTCCTAGAGCACATTTTGACATGCAATATATTCACCTTTGATGGTTCCCACTACCTCCAGGTGCAGGGAGTAGCGATGGACATCTTGTGTCCCATTGTATGCTAACCTGTACCGGGGGGGGCACATTGCACCCTCTTCTCAGATCACAGATATGCAAGATACTGGAGCCATATTCTCATGTGGAGTCGGTATATAGACGATGTGCTCATGCTCTGGATGGGCACTCTGTACGAATTGAACGTGTTTATGCAAGATTTGGGTAATAACAACAATCTCAAATTTACCATGCACCTGGATAAACACCAAATTTCATTCCTAGATACAACTGTTAGAATTTGCAATGGCGGTGGCATAAGTACCACTCTATATCGCAAAGAAACAATGAGAAGTACCCTGCTACATGCCACAAGTTTTCACTCGGTTCCACTAATCAATAGCATACCGTATGGCCAGTATATGCTCGGACGATGACCTGATTAAATATGAAGCAGACCTCCTACAGGAAAGATTAGCCAGTCGTGGATATTCTAAACTATATTAACAAAAGCCTTTAAAAGAGCCTCGAAACAGTCCAGACAACAAGCCCTAACAAAAAGAACTAGACAAGAGGAGACTGACACCACTAGGATCATAATGACATACAATCGCCAGCACCCTTGCATTCGGAGGATCCTAAATAAACATTGGTATTTACTTACTAATGACCTTATCCTCAAAAAACATACTGGGGAAAGACCTAACATCACATTTAGATGGGCCAAGTCCCTAAAGGATAGACTTACACAAAGCCACTTTGAAAATACTACCAGGGATGATTCAACTATGAGGGGCACATGGAAATGAAACTCGTAACTATTGCTCATGGATTTTTGAAAATCATACTATGTATCTACCCAAAGGAAATTTGCACTCTATTACACACCACGTTAACGGTCAAACAGTTGGTGCGGTGTATATTATGTTCTGCGAATGCGGAAGGTTTTATATCGGAAAAACGAAGTGCCAATTCTGGTGGAGAATAAAGGACCACGTAGATTATACCAATGCTAACCTATTGTATACACCAATAGGAGGTCATGTTAATCTAAAACACTCAGGTAACAATACAGTAATTACATTTGCAGCATTGGAACACATTCCAATAGACCCAAGGGGTGGGGAACATGACAAAAAAAATCCTGCAGAAATAAATGCACTGGATTCACACCCTTAAGGCCACTGAGCCCCCCGGGGTTGAATGTACAAATCTGCAATTTCATTTCATTACGCTGAGATGTGAATGCAGCCTTAGGCTGGCCATACACTATACAATTTTCTAATTCAATTTCCTTTAGATTTACCTTCAACTATGTAGTGCAAGGGCCTACCTGATTGCATACAAATTGAAAGGGTTTAGGTATGACCTCATATTTTATGGTTTTGGTAAATCTAAAGGAAAGTTGAACAAGAAAATTTTATAACGTATGGCCAGCCTTAGAGTACTATGAAGAATACTGAGAAACCAGAACTGTAGAAGAAAAAACTGAAAGCGCAATTGTATTTAATATTAAAGGGGTTGTAAAGCCTAGTGCTTTTTCGCCTTAAAGCATTCTATGCATTAAGGTGAAAAACCTTTTCTCAGTAGTGACCCCCCCCAGAGCCCCCCTTTTACTTACCTAAGCCCGTTTGTTCCAGCGGTAGCTACAAGCAATCCACTCCAGCCGGTGTCTCGGGTACTCACATGTGACCCCAGGGAAGCTTTCCTTGATGGGTCACTCGATGCGGAGGAGGTCCCAGGAGCGCCGCTGGAGGACCCCAGAAGAGGAGGTTCGGGACCACTCTGTGCAAAACCACTGCACAGAGGAAGGAAAGTATGAAATGTTTGTTAATTTTAAAGAAAAAAAACGCGAAGCTTTACAATTGCTTTAAGTGCTGCAAAGCCCACTTGTTTATAATTGGAGGCAGTAGTTCTATTTTAAAATCCTAATCACAAAACCAAAATAATCCTTATGCAGGTACAGAGATACATAATCCATATAAAAAAAAATACATTGGCTCCTTGCCAAAGAGTTCTGTTATCTAATAGTCACTGACGTGTCCAGGAACATATAGAGAGATCCTGCCACTTGGCCAACTAACCTCACTACCAACCCAACACCATAGCAAAGGCTCAGCAAAACTGAGGAGTACAATGTCACCTCACTGCAGATCATACAATGGAATATAGGTAGCAGAGGATCGTCTGCAAGTACTATACACACCGGTATCTTCTTTAAAGATCTTATCGAGCCGTCTACTAATGGACCAGAGACATGGGAGAAGTGAATTACAAACATCAATCTGCACGCAGATCAATACTTCTGCAAACTTAATTACTTCCACAAATTGGCAAACGCGACTTGCCAGTACTGAATACAAATGAACGCCGCATTGCTTGCCTCAGAAAAGTATTGTTCCAATGCAGAAGTACCTGGCTGGATAAGAGATTCTGGATTCTGTACAACAAACAGGTCTGTGACAGCTAGCCATGAACTAACATGTGACAACAGGATTATACATACAAAGGCGAAGGAAGGGTCAGGGAAACTGCAGGGGTACAAGAACTGAGGAAGAGGGGAGACAATGACCATAGGTGTGCACAGCCTATTGCATAAAGCTCAAACACACGTGTGAGTCTACATATATAAGACCCTGGCACATTGATCTCCATTCCAGGACAGCAAAAGAGAAGAGACATTTCTCTTATGGAATAGCTGGTAAGAGGGAGATCTTTCCCATCTTCCTGCCGGCACACAGATCGATAATACTAATGCTCATGGGGTGATTAGGGTGTGCCCAGGCACATCCGGCACATCCTGTGCATACGCCTATGACAAATATACATTTATGTCTATGTTCCTATATGTGCATCCCTTAAATAACATGTCAGTATCGTTTTAAGGCCCTCTAGAGGCTCACACTACTACAGCAGACAAGTGACTCCTGGGGTTCCTCCCTAAATATATACATTTGTCACAGTCGCTATCATTTGCAAAACTGTCCAAAATCAAAGCTGATCATCAAGATATGTGTTAGTGGAATTTTGGAACCCAGGGTAGGTTAAAGGCTCAGTGATCACTTAGAACATCACTGCAAAGACACTGACCTCTTCCACAACCAAATACCCTCACATGGACATGTGGGTGCAGCCATCATGGGCGGTATGTATGCAAGATTAATACTACGCATTCAATAATACTGCAGTTTCTTAAGGAAACCTATATATAGGCTGGTCATAACCTCCCTGGCTGCAAGCTTATCTAGTGGCTCCAATACTTTAAGTTACAGATGCAGAACAAGTATGGAAATAATAATTTTGACTTTTTCCTTCTCACTTGATGCATGCCTGTTCTAGGTGTTGCCATGCACTCACACACCTGAACGGACATTTCACAGGCTCCATCCGACATCACAGCACATTCAGGAGGGGTGAACAGTCATTTGATATTTACCATCAGGTCTACACATTTATATATATAATAAAGATTACAAACCAGCTCAAAGCATTCTATCAATCAAGTCTAATCTAGCAGAACAAATTTAATTCTGAGTCTCCAGCACCCTCTAGTGGCAGCACCCAACACACGTTTTCCTGTTCCATATGTACATGCTCTGTGGACAGCCACAGATTAAACCAGCCTTTTCCCAACCAGAGTTACACCAGTAACCTAGTGGTTTCCTAGGCAAAGAGCAAATTCTGCCTCTCAGATAAGTCAATACTGAAAATAATAATATTTTTAGCTATCTGTAGTGTAACCAAATGTTCCCAATGACCACAAATTAGCAGCGGTTCCCTGGGACCAGAAAGGTTATCAAGGGTTCCTTTGTATTAAAAAGATTGAGAAACTTTGCATTAGATGGATAGAGACTGCCCGGAGTTGGGGATTTTACTGCACATTGGCCCAGTTATGTGACCTTTTGAAAGGCATTTGGTAAGCCTGGCTTTCTCGTGACCAGAGCAGACGAATCACTGCAATTTCTATTGGCTGCTACACTGGGCTAAAAGCAAGAAGGAAAGGTCAGAGCTGGATCAGTAATAAGGTTGTGTAATATCTTCAGCAGCACTGTACAAAGTACTGAGACAGCACCTCACAGGATACTCTATGCGGTGTCTGGAACACAGGTGACAGATACAGGAGGGATCGCTCACCTGGATGCTGCCAAAATCGACATTTTCATAATGGAAGTGAGCGCACTCGGCCAGCTTCGGGAAGTGACCCTTTGTGAACGATAACCTGATGGTGGAAAACAAAGAGACAAAGTGAGTAAATGTGCACAGGTAACCCCCTTATTACACCAAACACAAAAATAGTTCAGGAGCTACTTTGGGGCGACATGCGTTCCGTGTTGCGAGTTGCCGAAACTGCAGCACGCGTTATCTCCCAACAATCGCGGCAGAACCGCGCCACGTTTTGAGCTGTCATTTAAATGAATGGCATCTCAAATATGCGAACCAAGCTTTGCCATTCACATATCAGCGCTGTCAAATCGGGGGCAGATTCGCGGCAAATCTGCTCGCGATTCAATACTCTGAGATGTGAGTCTTTACACATCTCCAACTATTTACAAAGCTGCTCTACTAACTTTCTGTACTCGGTATCCCCAGATTTAACCACTTCCATACCGGGCCAATCCTGGCATTCCTTTGCTACATGTAATAATCATCATTATTTTGCTAGAAAATTACTCAGACCTCCCAAACATTATATAAATATTTTAGCAGAGACCCTAGGAAATAAAATGGTGGTCGCTGCAGTTTTTTATGTCACACAGTATTTGCGCATTCATTTTTCAAACGCAATTAATTTTGGGGAAAAAAAATCCTTTCACGAAAAAAACACTGACGTTAGCCCAATTTTTTTTGTATAATGTGAAAAGATGAAGTTACGTCGAGTAAACTATTACCTAATATGTCACGCTTTAAAATTGTGCATGCTTGTGGAATGGCGCCAAAATCTCCACAGGTGATGTTTAAATTTTTTTTACAGGTTACCAGTTTAGCGATATAGAGGAGGTCTTGCGCTAGAATTATTGCTCTCACTCTAATGTCACGTTGATAACTCACATGTGTGGTTTGAATGCCGTTTACATATGAGAGCGCGTCCTACATATGTGTTCACTTCTGTGTGCGGGCACGAGGGGACTGGGGCGCTTTCATTTTTTTTTTTTGTTTATTTTTACACTTTCCCTAAAAATATTGCTCACTTTTATACTCATTACAAATAATGTAAACATCCCTAGTAATAGGAATAGGGCATGACAGGTCCTCTTTACAGGGAGACCTGGGGTCTGTAAGTGCCCACATCTTTCCTCTATGCTGGAAAGCCTGAGATTTAAAAAACTCCCCGATTGCACAGCCGCTATGAAGGCTTAAACTTTGTAGTGAATCGTCTGCTGAAAAAAAGGATATCTGATGATTCAGATCTCTTGACTCAAAGTCTAGGACGTCATATGTTGTCCTATGGGTGGGAATTGGTTAACCACTTCCTGCCCGACCTATACACAAATGATGGCCGGGCGGTGGTTCAGTTATCCTGAGCGGACGTCATATGACGTCCAGCCGGATAACTCGCAATTGTCCAATCACAGCTGATCACTCTGTAAACAGGAAAAGCCGTACTGCCAGACGCGAGTAGAGGAGAGCCGATCGGCTGTCCTCCTCACAGGGGGGTCTGCACTGATTATCAGTGCAGCCCCCCCCAAGGATGCCCACCCAGCACCACTAGGGATGTCACCCATGGCCACCAGGGATGTGCACACCCAGGACCACCAGGGATGCCAACCAGGACCACCAGGGATGCCAACCAGGACCACCAGGGATGCCCAATAGGGATGACACTCAGTGCCCATCTGTGATGCCTGCCAGTGCCTCCTTATCAGTGCTGCATAACAGTGCCTTCTCTCAGTGCCACCTATTAGTGCCAGCCAGTGCTACCTAGCAGTGCCCACCAGTGCCACCTATCAGTGCCCGTCAGTGCTGCTTATAAGTGCATCATCATCAGTGCCCATCAGTGCAGCCTCATCAGTGCCCATCAGTGAAGGAGAAAACTTACTTATTTACAAAATTTTGTAACAGAAACAAAGAAAAACTTTTTTTTTTCAAAATTTTTTGTAGCACAAAAAATAAACACCAGGGGTGATCAAATACCACCAAAATAAAGCTCTATTTGTGGGGGAAAAAATATAAAAATTTTGTTTGGGTACAACATCCCATGACCGTGCAATTGTCATTCAAAATGCGACAGCGCTGAAAGCTGAAAACTGGTCTGGGCAGGAGGGGGGGGGAGTGTCTGGTACTGAAGTGGTTAAACAAAGGTGAAAATAATCCAGAGAAAAAACTTTTCTGATGAAGGCTTTGGTTATTTATTAACATTTGCCAGAGCTTTTAGCTGACAGTTTTTGTAATATTTTGACAAAATCTACAATGAAGTTAATCACATGATCCTTTATATCAGTGGTCTCCAAACTGCGGCCCGGGGGCCAGATGCGGTTCTTTGTTTGCCTTTACCCGGTCATTGGGACATTATTTCTCCCATTGATATGAGGCACTATTTCTTCCACTGACAGCAATGATTAGGAACCATTCCTCCACTGACACCAAAGATGGGGTTTTATTCTATAATTCTATATTCTATTTTCTACTCCCACAGGTCACAGTCCAGCCCCCCTAAGGTCTAAAGGACAGTAAACTGGAGGTAGACCGATATGGGTTTTTCTCTGGCCGATGCCGATATTTAGAAATCAGGACAGCCGATGGCCGATATATGATGCCAATTTTTTTGGACCGATATGTTAGGCTGATTTTTTCTTTTTTTTTTTCCCTTCATCTCATAAAATTTAACAGTTAAGTAATAAGAAGTGATACAGAAAATTGCTTAAATTAAACATTTATTAAACAACACAACAAGCCTCCAATCAGTGCACTTGTATGTATAATTTAGATTTAAAAAAATGATGTATTTTAAATATTAAATACACAAAAACAGGTAATCAAAACTTTTGGACGAAAAAAAAATGGGCTAACTTTACTATTTTTTTTTTTTTAATTCATTAAAGTGTATTTTTTCAAAAAAAAATTGCGTTTGAAAAACTGCTGCACAAACATTGTGCAACATAAAATATTGCAACAACTGCCATTTTATTCTCTAAGGTCTCTGCTAAAAAAAAAATATATAATGTTTGGGGGTTCTAAGAGCCCATTCACACCTGGGCGTTTTGTAGCTTGAATATTCCTGAAGCATGAAGCTACAAAATGCTGGAGGGGACAAAATCAATGATTTTCTATGGAGATGGTTCGCATCTGCACTCAAAAACGCCTGAAGCCAAACGCCTTACGCGCAAACTACTCCCGGGGGTATTTTTGTCGAGCGACTTGGGCGTTTCTGGCCAATTTGTATTGCCATTAAATCAATGTAAAAGCGTCAGTCGCGCATATTAGTGCGACACCGGCGTTTGCAAACGATTGACAAAATGCTTCAGAAATGACCAAAAACGTGTCGCTCAGGTGTGAACACAGCCTAAGTGATTATCTAGCAGAAAATACTGGATTTTTACTTGTAAACAACAAATGTCAGAAAAGATTTAGTCTTTAAATGGTTAAACTGAGTTCTTCTACACAAGTTCATTCCCTTGATAGTAGTAACATTGTTACACTTTGGTTCTTTTGATGTTCTCAGACTTGGCAGGCTGCCCGGATTTTGTCTTTCTTGTTCTAATAGGAGTGACTCAAGTCAGCCTTAGAAAAAGGTTCCTGTACCACTTTTGAGACGACTTGCATTGACTTCTATTACAGGAGTCCTTTGCAAGTCGCGCTGAAGTCGCTCTGTGCAGGGTCGCGCTGAGTCACCCCCCCCCAAGTCGGATCCCCCTGTGTGAACCAGCCTAGTGCATAAATTAATCGGCCTAATTTGCAGCACAATCGGCTGTTCTAAAATCATCTTCAAACTGTGTGAAAAGAGTATAAATTAGCCGGGAGAACCCATATCACTGTTCTACAATCATCTGGAAACTGTGTGTTAAACGTAATCTAAAACCGGGAGAACCCATATCCCTGTTCTAAAACCATCTAAAAACTTTTACAGCCATTTTCAGAACTTTTAGTAAAATTACCAGAACCCCGGTACGGACCCGAAATTTACAGTCCGGGTTCGCTCAACACTATTCACAAGAACTGCTGGTAAGTGTGAGGGGGAGAATGGGAGCAGGGCAGAGAAATAGGGTGTACTACATTCGTCCTGTGTACTTCTATGAAATTTTTCGTAGAAGTACTTAAGCAAGCAGGGAAACCAACTGGCTTTATTTTACTTGTGAATATCAGTTTAAAAAAAGCAGCTCTAAGCACCTAAACTTCTGTATAAGTCCTATACCAAGCCTTACATAGACGGCATCTACTAACAATATTTCATGGTAAATGCTCCACTTTAGACATGATAGGCCTAATTCACAAATCTTGAACATGCAGATAAGGATCTGTATTTTGGCCATGTAACTGTCATTTTCACACCTCATTGGACTTGCAGTCATTTTTCTGACAATAAGAATCCTTAAGGCCCGTACACACGATCCGAAAATCGGACGAAAAATACCGCATACAATGCGATCGTGCGATAATCGGATCATTAGTACACAGCTTACCAGAGCCGATCATGACAGTTCATCAGATAATATTCGATCGGACAAGCATGAAAATTTTGATCGCATGGTACCAGATCATACGATTTTCGTTTAATCAGTACAGTTGTCGTCCCACAATACAATACAAATACACTACAACACATGACATCGCTTCAGATTTTTTATTCTGTCGTACGAGAATGTTCGTGACTTTAGTACACTCTTCCGATTCGATCTGAGATTAGCATGCAAAAAAAACGGACGATCTGTCGTCTGATTTTCGGATCGTGTGTACGGGGCATTATCCTGGTGTATTTGCCTTGTGAATTGAGCCTTCTATAGTCTGTCAGGACACTACAAATGCTGTTAAAAGATATATTAGAAGGAAACTCACTTTTTGACATTTTTGACCTTCATGCTGGCGGTGTTGCTACAGGAGCGCATCGGAAGTTCCACTGCGATGGGAAGTTCTCCGGGAACTGGGATATCTGCTCCCCGGGCCTGCAAGGGATACATACAAATATCACATATTTATATGAAAGAATTACCAGACATCTGCTAGAGGACTCTATAATCTCCTGAATGAGGAATTATCACTGGGGGGAGAATGAAATTCACTATTACAGCAATCAAACACAGATACAAAGCAGTTTGATGTAACCTTTCCTGACCTCTAACAGAGGAAGGCTAAATCCCCTGATCAGCTTTCTGCTATGCTTATTTAGAACTGCAAGTAATCTTTTATATTTGTAGTTTGTTTTTTAGGTAAACAATCATCTGTTTTTTGTTTTTTTTTTAAATCCACCATATCATCTGGATTTAAAGTGTTTCTTACCCCAACATTTCATATTCCTGATATGTGTCTGCTGTACCATGTACTTGTATGAAAAAGTATCCTGTTCTATTTATATTGCTTCCTTTGTGTGTAAACCCTGGTGTTCCTGCCAGTCCCTCCGCTTTCCTATTAAAAACTGACCACATTAAGCAGAACACACCGTGGTCAGTTCTCTAGCTGTGCTGGGAACTCAGCCTTTCACTTGGAAGCTCGCTGTAGTGTTGCTTCTCCTCCCCTCAGCTCTTCTGTAGCCGAGAACAGAGGGAATGTGATCACTTAAAAAAGGGAATAAAAAAGGTACTTATAATGTTATATATATATATATATATATATATATATACACACACAAATGTTTTGCCTTTCATTTCTATTTTAAACTGAATTTTAACAACACCTTATGGAAATATATTCCCTATTCTCACTGCTTTTACAGTAAAAGAAGTCTTTTCATAGGCATTAATTTTTTTCCTACTGCAAGGCGATTCCTTGGTTCTTTAGTGATTGGTCTTTAAGTTGAACTCCAGGATCAGACAATTTTACAAGTTATTAAAGTGGTTGTCAACTTGTGACAACCACTTTAATCTACAGGTAAGCCTATTATAAGGCTTACCTGTAGGTGCCCTGCATATCTCCTAAACCTCTACGGTTCAGGAGATATGCAATGTTGAAGCTGTGCCAACGTCATGTCGGCACATGGGCAGTGAAGAAATGGCCTCCGTGCCGTTCCCCCACTGCGACCGTGCCGTGAATGGCGGCTCCCGTGCGCATGCGCGGGAGTGACATCACGCGACTCCGGCCAGTCACAGCGCCGGAGTCGTGGCCCCGGAAGGAAGAGGGGTTGAAGATGGATGCTGGCAGGACAGGGGACAGCGCTGGACGTCGCAGGCTTCGTTTACAGGTAAGTGGCACATAATGGGCTACTATGTGATGCATAGTAGCCCATTATGCTTCTATATTACAGGGGAATATAGAGGAAAGTAAACCCAATCTGGGTTTACTTCCTCTTTAAGGGTACAATTTTGCCTCCACTCAGGTGTACAAAAGGAACAGGTGACTGCTCAACATCAACATGCAGGATACTACAGCTAGCCCTGTACTGCTGACCCCCTGCAGAGGGCTCTTATACACGGTGTGTCCTTTATCCGCTTGCCTCTCCCCTTCACTATTCCCAGAACACCTTGTATTTGTTTTAAATAGTTCACAAAATGCAAAGCATTGTGTGATTGGACAAGGGAAGATGCGGGCAGATAAATTACTCTAGGGCTTCCATCTATCCAATCCCAAAATTAATATTTATTGCAGTTTACCACTCTTTAGAAGTGCATTTATTTCCTTTATTTAGACTTTTTTTTGCCTTTATTCTCACCAGTTGTTTCTGCCAATAATACACTTCATATCCCTAGGTGGCTATATTCACTCCTTCACTGTGTCTATGGAGGGAACCATAGTCATCATCCAGGCTGGACTTCAGGCATGTCTATCTTTGTTTATCTCCATCACATAATGCATTGATGAGATTAGTAATTCCTGTATACTTTAATAACGTTTACCCTTCTTTCACACAGGATGAGGTCCATCTAACATTCTGTATAGGGGTAAAATGTTCCTCTCTCAAATCTATACCTGTTACTTGATGAGGGCTGGTTCACACCAGCCCTTGATTTGTATAGGACACATTTACACCAATGTGTTATAATGATTTGCAGTGAATGAACATAGAGGTTAAAGAATAAATACATTGATACATAAACTAAAATATTATAAGATTGCAGCGCACCGCTGCGGCACATTATGTGCTTTGCATTGTAGTGCGGTGTGCTGTGAATCAGCCCTGAGTGTATTTTCCTGGTTTTAAAAGCTGCAGACTGGCATTGCAAGTCATTATGTTAGTCCTTAGATAGGCAGATAACTTATTGAGAATGAAGGGGGGCATCATACACTTCCAGAACTCCCGGATTGCTGCAATTCTCATCTGAAATCTTCCAGAAATGCAAAAAAAATCTCATCGTGAAAAAATAAAAGCCTCTAATTGTCAAAAGCCTTAGATATCAGTGATATAATAATAGCTGAGAGCTTCCTATTTTAGGGTAGTTTATGGGAAGCCTCAGTCCAAAACCCCCATTTATACATAAACATTGCCCATTCACCAAATCTATATTTCATATATACAGCACAGCCCCAGATGCACAGCTTGACATCCATCCACAAACAAGTCGTATCAGTTTGGGGGTTTTCTATCCTAAACACAACTAAAGATATAGATAGACACAATCTACAACAGAAGAAAATCTCCAAAACCCTCTGATCTCTATGAAGGGGATGTTGAAGAATGGCCTAATCTGAGCTGTGAATGAGGATGGAGCCTGTACAGGATACAACAGGCCTGTTCCCAGGAATGGAAGTGTCACCCCCATCAAATCATCACACGCAATGAATTCTGTATAGGGGAGATCAGCATCTTTCCCGCCATAAACAATTGTAGCTTTTATACAGAAGTTATTTGAGAAACAAAGCAAGGAAATATGAGAGGCATGGGGCAGGAGCAACAATTCCAGCATCAGTGTCACATCATGGCCAATAGAGGGCAGCAGTGTCCTATCAGCTCTATAGATGGAATTGGAGCATGCTTATAATGATACAGTCACATCCTGCAATCACAGCAATACATAAAAATAAACATATCAGATTATTTCAGATTGTAAACGTTGCTGTTTGTGACAGTGTATAGGTTCATAACCTGTCTCAGATATAACCTGAGGCTGTGAGAGACACAGATAGAGAAAATGACATTGTTACTCATATGTAGCAGGAATGTAAAGCAGGCCATAGACAAGTCGAAAACCAAACGAAAATTCTTGGTCACTCATTTTATGAATCATCAGTGTGCCAGCTGCGACATACGATTTTTGTGTCGCAATCGAAAGTGCCTCATCCAACACGCTGGATTTTAGAAAAACAGACAAATGATGGCACAATCATATGCGCCATTTTGTTTTTTCTATCAACAGAACATTCGACACGTCTATGGCCTCCCCAACTCAATATATCATTCTTCTGCCTAGATAGGTCTGCAAAAGAAACCATATTGGCAGAACAACATTGGCGTATTTAATAAAATCCAACAGTTCCATTTGAGAGGAGTCCATCACTACCGAAGTCTTGTGCTTGGAGAATTGGCGGATTAGGTAAGTACAGTATATCTCCGCTCTCCTCACCCTTAGGCAAAAACAAGCAGTTAATCCATGCAGTGTGGGCACAGCTGCAGCGCTGGTCAGTGTATTCTGACAGCAGTGCAGTTGCGCTGTCAGAACACAATAGCACTGCTGGGAAGATTTCCCCATCCACTTTGAATGTGTGGGTGGGGGAATCTGTTCAGTTTATTTCAATCAACCCACTGGGGAAAAAAAAATAATAATAAATGTCCAGCTTAAGCTTGCTTTCCCTTAATTGCCATTGGCTGGTCATTTTATTTTAATCTTTTCTGATCTTCCTCCATATTCTGTACCTGGTCTTCCTTGTACTCTCTGCCCCCAAGCTCATTCTTAAAACACATCTCAACTAGCAAAATTTCTTAAGGAATTTAGTGATGAGATTATCCTCATATGCTGTTCTGGCTTCCTCAATAGGCAGGCCTCCATTTCCACTGATCTTCCAGCAAAGAGTCTACCTAAAATTATTCTTTCCTTAATCTTCCAGCAGGGGAATCCATGCAAGGGCATTCAATGAAAGCAGTAGGCCTGTGTGCAAGATCATAATTTGGGCCCTCCTGCCAGAGGAAAATAAAACGTTGAAAAGTATTCCGTGTACAAAGAGCAGAGTTCAGGAGTGTGCTACGTACAGAGGACAGAGTTCAGGAGTGCGCTGCATACAGAGGGCAGAGTTTAGGAGTGCACTGTGTACAGGGGCACTGTTCAGGAGTGTGCTGCGTACAGAGGGCAGAGTTTAGGAGTGCACTGTGTACAGGGGCACTGTTCAGGAGTGCACTGCGTACAGAGGGCAGAGTTCAGGAGTGCGCTGCGTACAGAGGGCAGAGTTTGGGATTGCCCTGCGTACAGAGGGCAGAGTTCAGGAGTGCCCTGTTTACAGAGGGCAGAGTTTGGGAGTGTTCTGCTTACAGAGGGCAGAGTTCAGGCGTGCGTTGCGTACAGAGGGCAGAGTTCAGGAGTACGTTGCGTACAGAGGGCATAGTTCAGGAGTGCGCTGTGTGCAGAGGGCAGAGTTCAGAAGTACGTTGCGTACATAGGGCAGAGTTCAGGAGTGCCTTGCGTACAGAGGGCAGAGTTCAGGAGTACGCTGCGTACAGAGGGCAGAGTTCAGAAGTACGCTGTGTACAGAGGGCAGAGTTCAGAAGTACGCTGTGTACAGAGGGCAGAGTTCAGGAGTACGCTGCGTACAGAAGGCAGAGTTCAGGAGTGCGCTGCGTACAGGGGGCAGAGTACAGGAGTGCCCTGTGTACAGAGGGCAGAGTTCAGGAGTGCCCTGTGTACAGAGGGCAGAGTTTAGGAGTGCCCTGTGTACAGAGGGCAGAGTTCAGGAGTGTCCTGCCTACAGAGGGCAGAGTTCAGGAGTGCCCTGCGTACACAGGGCAGAGTTCAGGAGTACCCTGCCTACAGAGGGCAGAGTTCCAGAGTGCGGGTCTCATACGCTACAAGCATAAATGACTCTGCCCCACCCCCTAGTAGTACATAGCTCTTCCCTACAAGTCCCCCCAAACAGAGCTCTCCTTCCACCCACGGAGTGGAGCAGCTACAACTAGCATTGTGCGGAGAGTGAAGAGTGGAGGCTTCTGCCGGCAGACTAGTGTGCTTGACCACATCCCCTGCCCCTCCTCTGCTCCAATAGAAATGTACAGGGCAGCGTGGATTCTGTGTGAGGTCCTGGGAGCCCTGTGCTGTTGTAAACACAGCGCAGAGCTCCTGTCTTAAAGCATAGGGCCAGCCAGAGATAGCACACTGCAGCTCAAAAAAAGCCCTGATAATGACTAACAGCATCAGCATAGTACAGTGCACCTGCCCCCAGCTCCCAAGCAGAAACTCCCAGAGCTGGCAATGAGAGAAGGGAGTTAGCAGCAGCAGATGCTGTGCTGCTGCTGAAATAGGATTGATTACTACATGTGTGCAGTGTGTGACAGGGCACAGTGGGCCCCTCTTCCCTCGGGGCCTGTGGGCCCAGCACGCACTTGCACCCATTATGATACACCACTGATTCCATGTTTCGGCTGAATAAGTTACTATTCGCTTCATCTCTGTTCTACGTATAGTAATCTTTAGACCCTGTTCTCACTAGCAGCCGTGTTATAACACAGCCACTGATATGCGTTGTGAAGTAAATAGTGTTGATGCACTTATTATGCATCATCCCCTTTACTTTTTTTTTGTATAACTTTATTGAAATGTTGAAATAAAATTTCAATCATCCATATATGCCCGGCAGCATGTTGCGATAAAAAAGTGGTGCATGTTGTACTTTTTTCACCCCACACCACCACAATATATTGGTGTAAATTAAACGCTAGGGACACAAGGCAAATTGCCTTCTCAAGGCTGCCCAGTGCAGCACAATGCATTTTGCTGTGAATGGATTATTATTAGCGCTTGTGCTCCTTCCTCTGTATCACCACCATCGGTTATTAGCTTTTCCAAATATATGTGCTGGATGAGACTGTATATAGTGAAAATCACGGTTATCAGACACCTCAGATATTTCTATACACATTTGGCCTTTAATTCCCTTTTTGTTGTGTATTTAATCTTTCTACTTTTCCATTAGAAAATAATTAGCTGGCCTTCTATTTGTCTGCCAGTGTCTGCTTTCTATTTGTCTTCCTGTCTCTGCATTTGATTTACCAATTGAAAAAAAAAACAACATGCTGCAGGTTTGAGGATCGGTGAGGAGGTGGAAATTTGTCTCATTTCGTCCATTTTGAAAGCAAGGACTGAAAGTGGAATGGCGGCTGAATGACAGTCTTTGGGTTGTTTAATGTAAAGTCACCCTTTCCCTGCTTTATATGGTCAAATACCCGATCCCTGATTGTGAAGTACATGGCAAGAGTAATATCTTTTATCCAGATTGTGTAAACCAATCTGCACAATGTGGTGATTCCATTTGTTTTGATTTTCTATTTGATCCTCAGTTGCAATGTGTTTGTTAATGAATGAGTAATGGAGGGAAAGAGATAATTATCCCCAAATGACAGATACCTTTAATTATGTGGAAAGCCCTGTTCACGATCATAGTGGTGGAGAGCATGGAGGAGCGTCTTGTTTTTTCAGTGAATTACTATCTATAGGAAAGAGAGGCAGCTGGCTGGTTACTGGGATGGAAATACAAGACTTGTACACTAAGTACTGGTTGTATTCTCCATACATAAAGCCCAACATGACTTTCTGTGGTCAGGTTGCAGTGAAGTCACTGATAGGACATACAAGACCAAGACTCACAACAGGCCTCATGCACCCATGTGTCTGCACAAGAACTGTCATTATTTCCCCCAAGAGACCAATCAGATGCAACCTAGAAGAGGAACTTCATTTGTGGATTAGCGATTAAAGGCATCGCTACACATATTGTGGCGGCACAGTGGTGTAGTGGGTAGCACTTTTGCCTAGCAGCAAAAAGGGTCGCTGGTTCGAATCCCAACCAAAATACTACCTGCCTGGAGTTTGCATGTTCTCCCTGTGCCTGCGTGGATTTCCTCCTGGTACTCCGGTTTCCTCCCACACTCCAAAAACATGCTGGTAGGTTAATTAGATCCTGTCTAAATTGTCCCTAGTATATGTATATAAATATGTATAAATGTGAGTTAGGGACCTTAGATTGTAAGCTCCTTGAGGATAGGTACTGATGTGAATATATAATATATGTGTAAAGCGCTGCGTAAATGGACGGCTCCTGAAATAAAAATAAATAAATATTGTATGTTTTATGCCAAATGCTTTCCGCACAAAAAATCCTTCAACTGCATTGTTCTGCATGAAGAAAGTTGCTTCTAGATATCATGAATAATCAAGTATCAAATCATCCTTATTCTCACTAACCTCTGTGACTCTTGGCATTGTGTAAAAATTAATTTTCAAAGCTCACCACAGAAGCACTAAAATTACAACTCCTCCTCTAACTTGGTAGTCTGCCGGTCCACTAATATAAATGCACAACACATGCTCTAAACTGTTACAACCTGCCTGAACCTGGAATTCAGAGTCTCTGTTGTAGGTGCAGATGCGTGTCACGGAACACACGCTGTCTGTGTTGGGGGGCACACACCAGCACCCACACCGACGTCAGATTGGGACCAGCTGCTGGGTGACAATTGACATGAATCGGACTGCATGCATGCAGTTGCACAGAATATGGAGAAGAAGGGATCTATGCTCTCACTGTACAGGTGACCCCGAGCTGCCAGCTCTCACGGGTACAAATCTTCTTCACGCCTCTAGAGAGGTGTCTGATGAGGCCTTGTGGATCAGGGCAGTCTGACGGGGCCTCGTCTTCATGGCTGCTGTGACTGTTGCACTCAGACAGATCTTAGTGATGCATTGCCATGGAAACCACAGAAAACACATCACTCTGCAGGCTTTGATGTACTCCAAATCTGTACATAAAGCAGCAACCAAATCACAAAGCATTTCAATGTAAGAGCAAGAACACAACCTTAAGGGGAGGGGATCTACAAAGAGGGCAGAATGTGCCACATGCAATGAAATCCACCATTTAATCGACTCTCAGTAACAGGCATGTGAACTCCTAGGAGATCGTACAGAGATATTTATTGTTTTATTATTTTCAGATATTTATTTACAAAGCCTAACAACAAGACAAGTCTCTGACAACACACAACTGACGCAACTACAATAGATCAGAAAAAGTAGTAGTTTACAAATTACAAGAAAAAATGAACAGTAGCTTATCAGTGATTTTTTCAGCTTTTTTTTTTTGGGGTGGCGTTAGTGAGCGTTAATGAGCGTTTTTTTAGCACTGGCATCAATGAGCGTTTTTTATTTTTTTAATTATTTCTTTTTCAATGGATACAAAGCATCCAAAAACGTTGGCGAGTGGCGTTAGTGAGCGTTTTACAGCTGAAAAACGTCTCTCAGAACCCTCTGGTCTTGGGGTTTTTTTACAGCTCAAAAACGTCACTGCTGAAAACAGTTGATAGCAGCCTGTGTGTGCATGAATACATAGGATAACATGATGGAGGGTTTATTGACTGTAGAAAAAAATGTCTGCAGCTGAAAACAGCTGCTGTAAAAATGTCAAAAAACATCCTGGGTGCATGAGGCCTTAAATGCTAATCCCATCTTTTGCATATTTTTTTTTGGCATTGAATTCTGCAAAGTATTGCAACCATCATGAGTGGATTGCAAATACAATGCTCTGGCTCATGCAGACTATTCCTCTAGCCCAGGTCTGCCCTTCAGTTACCCTGCTGGAACAAGTATCGATGGGCAGGGAGTGCAGTGATGTCAGCATACTTTACTCCATTGAGACCTACAGGTTCCTCTGCAACCGTAGTATTTCCATTTACAGATCCCTGTGATTAAATGACGTGCCTGTGTGCTCAGAGCCAAATTAAAAGATAAACTGGGCACTCCAAGGAGAAGAATTCTTAGATTCATTAGGGGGAAGGGGAGGGTGGTTTTGGGGGGTGAGGGATTGAGACCATATTTCATGTTCCACCCTAAATATGGATGTAACATGTGACATGATCAGAAAAGTGGACTTAGCCTTTAAAAATCAGAAATGTCACCTCTCAATACAAATAGTATGTCCCTGAAAAAATATAATACAATAAGAGCACCCTCATTGTAAATTTATTTTGGTTAAATTTTATTTATGCGCACTGCACTAAATGTGAGGAAATACCTGTGTGATGTCAGAGCTTGTATGTTATGTAATGTAGCCCATAGATCATGGGCGTAGCAATAGGGGTCACATGGGTCACAATGGCGACCCTGCTTATGCTCCAGGGGGCCCATGTGGCCTCCCTGTCACACCTGGAGAGTAGAGGCGGATGGTGCAGCATTTACTAGACCCGTTCAACTAGTAAATGTGGTCCCCACCACCCCTCCTATCCATGTTTCTCTTGCTGCACAGGAACCCCTGTGTACTCCCCTGGTTGCCCCACTTCCATCCCCAGCACTGTCGGCTCCCCTCCTCTCCTGCTGGCTGCTGTGGGGGATGTGTCTAGATGGAGAGCAGTGGAAAGGGCTGGTGAATGTGTCATTTACTGGCCCCTTCCTTTTCTGAATGACAACAGATAGTGATTGGCACCAATCACTCACTGGGCTTGATTTACTACAGGCAAATATACTATGCACTACAAGTGCACTGAACGTGCAGTTGCTCTAGATCAGGGATATGCAATTAGTGGACCTCCAGCTGTTGCAGAACTACAAGTCCCATGAGGCATTGCAAGACTCTGACAGCCACAAGCATGACACCCAGAGGCATGAAGGGAATCGTAGCTGGAGGTCCACTAATTGCATATTCCTGCTCTAGATCTTAGTAAAGGAGGGGAAGCTCAAAGGTTGCCTACCCCTGCTTTATACTGTGTCGTTGGGGAAAAGTGCCTGCCGTGTCACCTTGATCAGGTACCCGCTGGGCAGAGGCCAGCCTGGGTCCATCCTGAACCATCCGAGTTTCCGATTTCACCTACAGAAGGTGATGGGGCAAGCGTGCAGTTGAAACAAGAGTGGTAGCGTGGGGACCTCACGTCAGAATTTCTATCAGGGCCCACAAGCTTCAAGCTACACATCTGCCATAGATTACTTTTTTCTTTTTTGTTCAACCAGCTGGTTGAATGAAAAAAAATATGCATTCAAGGTGGATGGGGGAATCCTCCCGCCGGAGCCTCTATGTTCTGATGGCGGGAACACTTCCCCGCCCGTACACTGTGAATTGGCTGTTTGTTAATGCGGCTAGAGACTGTATAAGTCTATTTGTTCATGCGTTCAGGCAGCCCATATAAGTCTATGGGGATGCAGCGGCCCAGACACAGCCGCTCGCTGTAATTTGACAGGCGTGTAGGTGAGCGGCCTTGAATGCACACTGTCATGTTCATGTTATATTTCAATTCTGTCTTCCGGTTGAGCATGCTATAAAGTCAGTAAGCTGCGATGCGAATGCTTGTATCTGCAAATTATTTATTTTCAAAGCCTTACGATACATTCTACAAAGACTGTCAATCATTCAGCAATTCCTCAGTGAAAGTACCGTATATTATATGAGGTACAATTATACATCTGACTATGGCTCTGAGACAAATGAGTAGAGGCAATTTGAGAGTTCAGCCGACGTTACAACATTGTTCTCATGTAGCTTACAGAACTGGTTCTTTATAACCCAGAGACAAGACTTGAGGGATCTAAATGACACATAATACACCCTGAGGTGGAGCAAAAACCTCCACATCAACTCCGACCTGCAAGGCCTTAACTCTGGTGACTTCAAATTGCAGATCTGTCCCTGAAGAAAGATTTATGCAGTGGACTGGTAAATTGGCCATACTGGCCCCAGTCAACCTTCTGGATGACACAGAAATTAATAGTAACTTCATGTGTGGGCAGATTGTCTTCTCGTATCGGAGTGTTGTATTCTGTGAGTATCAGGGGTGTTTGGAGTAATGGAGGGGGGGGGGTGGTATTGCATTTACAGATGAGCAGAACATTGCCCTTTCTTGGCGATGGAACGTCCCCCGTGTATTACTGACAAGTTGTACACTGGCCAGTAATCCACAAGGGATTTTGGGTAAAAACTGGATCCTTTGTGCAGTACATGGCTACGTGGCTCTGAGCTATACATTCCTGTGACTGGTCATCTGGGACATATTTCATACATTGCATCAGATAAACTCTCATGTGTTCTGTAGTCATTCACAGGAAATTTGTGGGTTTTGTTCAGCTCAGCTGTGCAATTCTGTCTGAAATCTACAATGAACATCTTCCTAGGCCAGAAGTATTAAAACAGAATTGCTGCAAACCGACATTCCTCATTTGATGAGTATAGAAGAAAAGAATCATTCCAGGCTGTGTCTATATCACAGTCTGAGATTATATTCTGCATTATGGTCTGATAGCCAGTGTTCAGAAATGAGGTATGTATGAGACCCAACACGCACAGTGCCATGGCTTCCTCCCCAATACCTGTACTGCGCCCACCATAAGGCCTCATACACACGGATGTTTTTACAGCTGCATTTTTGAGCCTTTTTTACAGCTTACAAACGCCTCTCCATGTTATTCAATGGTCTCATACACACAGGGACGTTTTTGAGCTGTAAGTGGCATAGGTGGTTTTAAGCTCCAAAAAAACCCCATGGCCAGAGCGTTCTGAGGCTGCAGCGCTAGAGCCGTTTTGATGCTGGAGCCGGTAAAAGCCCAAAAACATGGCTTAATGTTGTATACACGGCGATAAGCCTCATCAGGCATTTCCCTATGGGAGCCCATTGATTTGAATAGAAGTCGCGCCAGATGTCGGATCATGATGATCCAACTTGCGGCACGGCTTGTGTGCTATGGATCTTGAAGGGGAACCCCTGCAAAAATGGAAAAAAAAAATTGTGTGGGGTTCCCCCACAAGAGGTACCAGACCCTTCGATCAGGTATGGATTTTAAGGGGAACCCCCACACCAAAAAAAATGGCGTGGAGGTCCCCCAAAATCCATACCAGACCCCTATCCAAGCACGCAGCCCGGCAGGTCAAGAAAATGGGGGGGTGAGCGAGCCCCCCCCTCCTGGACCATACCAGGCCACATGCCCTCAACATGGGGGGTGGGTGCTTTGCGCCGCCCACCCCAAAGCACCTTGCCCCCATGATGAGGACAAGGGCCTCTTCCCGACAACCCTGGTCGGTACTTGCCGGGGTCTGCCAATGCAGAACGGTGATAAAATCGAGTATTTAAACGCAGCTTTGTTTCCTGGCGTCAGTACTAGCTTTACAGCTCGTTTTTTATAACGCCAGTGTGTATGAGGCCTAACAAGGACAGAATGGGGAGAAAACACAAGGAAGTCGGAGGCCAAATTACAGACTCTTCCCTCAGGCTGAAAATAAATTCTTCTGTGAAATATTTTGATTGCTATAATAGAGATCTGAGTTATGGCTGGAGGTGATTGTCTCTCACCTACCCCGTATCTGACATGAAAACAAAGTGGAGGTCAATAAATAAAACAAACTAGATCTGTGAATGTTGAATCTACACCTTCTCATGGCTCCCATACTATGAAAATGGGAAATATCATCTCCAACATGATCCACAGGGCTGCAGGTACACAACCTGATAGTTTGTATTTTCCCACATTAGCAGCTAGGAGCTTTATCACCAGCGAATACATTCCCATTTAAAACATATTTATCAGCTCTAAATTGATCTCATATATCCATTAGTAGGGGAGATAAACAAGATTAAAGAATTAGAGCTAAAAACACACACACGCCTTTCCTCCAGCGGTCTCATAATCTCTTCATGATGCCAATAAATCTTCACATAAAAAATTAAAAACTGAACATGTGTAAAATGTTGTTTTATCAGGCTGCAAAGTAGGAATCTCCCTGAACCACCCCAATAAAGTACTGAGAGCGAGAAAACCTAATTACAGTAACAAAACATATAAACAATATTACTGCTATGCTAGGATGCCAGGAGTCCATTCACAATATATGAACAGACTGTGCAGGACAATTCAAACTTTGCCTAGGACTGCACACAATAAGGCCTCATGCACACAGAGCTTAAAGCAATACTAAAGGTTTGTTTTTAAAAAACAAACGTGTCATACTTACCTCCTCTGTGCAGTGGTTTTGCACAGAGTGGCCCCCAATCCTCCTCTTCTGGGGTCCCCCAGCGGTGCTCCTGGCTCCTCCTCTTCTCGAGTGCCCCTACGGAGAAGCAGTTTCCCTGGGGGCACTCGTGCGGGCACGCTCCCTTGTCCTGCTGCTGTGCCCCACCCCCAGCGTCACTGGACTTGATTGACAGAAGCAGGAACCAATGGCTCCCCTGCTATCAATCTAGCCAATGAGGACCAGAGCCCGCAGCTGGAGCTGCTAAGCTCGTCCCCGGCGCGGGAACAATCGGGTTCAGGTAAGTATAAGGGGGGCTCTGGGGGGCTGCTGCAGTACAGGAAGTTTTTCACCTTAATGCATTAAGGTGAAAAACCGTGAGGGTTTACAACCCCTTTAAATGCACCGCTTTTAGGTCTCATGCACACTGGACCTTATAAAAATGGCAGTAACGTTAGCTGTACAAAGCTGTAGCTGTAGAGTGAGTTTTTCAGCATTTTTGCAGTAGCAGTTTTCAGTTGTAGTGTTTTTTTTTAGCAAAGCTAAACTCCCACAAAAGCTTATGGCTCAAAAAAGCTGATAAACGCTGAATAGCCAAGTTTTTATAGTAAGAGCATTTTTGCAGCTGAAAAACTCCTCTCAAAACCCACTGGTCGTGGTTTTTTTTTTTACCAACTAGAAAACGCCCCAGCCAAAAACTGCCAATAACAGCCTATGTGGGCATGGACTCATAGGATAACATGCTGGGGAGTTTACTGGCTGCAGAAAAGGACATCCGAAGCCAAAAACAGCTGCTGTAAAAACGTCAGGTACAGGCGTATTAGAAAAGGAGAGTTTATAGGCCAAGAAAAATAAGAAGAAAAAAAAAGAAGAGCTTTTGGGCTGAAAAGATGCTGAATGTGCCAAAACGCATGTAAACGTGCTTAAACTCTAAGGCCCCTTTCACACTTATACGACTTGTCCTGCAAAGTCGCATGACAAGTCGTTCCCCATTATTTCCAATGAGTATCATTCATATCTGTATGACTTCAAAGTAGTCCCTGCATTACTTTGGCCCAACTTTGATGCAACTTGAGGTCCATAGACTATAATGTTAAACCCTCAAAGTCGCATGCAAATTGCACCTGAATAATATAGATGCTATTTCTGTACGACTTTGTAATATGTTTTCATTGTGCCAATTGCACGGTCCTGCGACGTTGTACCCAAACGAAATTTGCTTTCTTTTTTTCCCAGAAATAGAGCTTTCTTTTGGTGGTATTTGATCACCTCTGCGTCATTTCTGATCACCGCTATAAACAAAAAAAGAGTGACAATTTTGCAAAAAAAAAAAAAAAAAAAAAAAAAAAAAATATTTCTTACTTTTTGATAAAATACAAATCCAAAAAAAAAATATATATATATAAAAAAAGCAAATGTATTCATCAGTTTTGGCCGATATATATACTTCCTCACATTTGTGGTTAAAAAAAAATGTGATCGGCGGTTACTGATTGGTTTGCACAAAAGTTGCCATGTTTACAAACCATGAGAATTAATTTCTGGTGTTTTTACTATTTTTATTTTATTTTTACTAGTAATGGTAGTAATCTGCGATTTTTATCAGGACTGTGTATTGGGGCAGACACTTTTTGGGACCAATGACATTTATACAGCGATCAGAAATGTAAATATTCACTGATTACTGTGTAAATATCATTGGCAGTGAAGGGGTTAACCTGCAGGGGGACATCTAGGGGTTAACTGTGTTCCCTAGGCGTGTTCTAACTGTGAGGGGGCTGGGCTGCCAGGGGCATGAGAGATCTACTGATCACAGTGATAGGGTCAGTAAATCTCTGTTATGCCTCCTGACATTTATCTTCTCTGCCAGGTCATCACGGGTAGCCGGCAGACATCCATTGGACCCGCGGCCACACTGCTGCAGAGTGCGGTTGGCATGAGAGCGTGCCGGCGCGCTCCTGCCCACTAGCCACGCACAAGCAAGCCGCCGTTTATAAACGGCGATCCGCAGGACAGCACCACTCTGCAGCAATAAATGTATGCGAGGCGGTCGGGAAGTGGTTAATGTTTTTTTTTTTTTACAATACTCTTTTTTTTTTTTTCGGTGGGGGGGTGGTTTGGTGAGTGGACGGTGTCAGTGTTTTATTTTAATTTTTATTATTTTTACAATTTAACCTTTAAATATTTATTTATTAGAAGTCTTTCTTTTATGTATTTATTTATTTTTGTCAGCCCTGTTGGGGGAGGGGCTTTGGTGAGATATCAGGGGTCTAAACAGACCCCTGACATCTCCCATTTAAGAAAGGGAAAGTGACTGAGGACACAGATTTCCCAGTCCGTTTCTCTGCAGCCTCATCTGAACAGAGACAGAGGCACCTCTCCATTCATAAACTGAAGCATCATAAACATAGTTTACGATGCTCAGTTATGAATGGTCAGAGGCAGTGATCACTGACTCTGCTCATTCAGAAAAGGAAGTAACCGGTAAATTACATATTTACTGGGTCCTTCCTCCACTCTCCACCCTGACAGATCTGGGACGAGGGGCACACGGAGGACCTGGGGAGCCGGAGGACGACACTTGGAGTCAGAGGAAGACCCAGGGAGCTGGAGGACACATGGGACAGTTATAAGCACCAATCTCCCTGTATAGCTTTCAATAAAGCAGCTGAAAGCCGCAGGAGGAAGAGGAGGAGAAGTGGTGGTGATTGTAGCTTCCCCCACCGCCACACCAATCATCTGTGAGGCTGCCCCCCCCTACACTGAGGACACTTGCTCGATTCAACAAGAGAGGGAGGTATCGGATTAAGCATTTGCAGGAGTACAAGAACTCGTGCAAATGCTCTGTATCGGCACCGATACTAGTATTGGTATCAGTGCAACCCTAGCCAGAATAAACAAACATTCTGGCCAATGGTATCAATGAACACCCAAACGCTTGTTGCACCTAAAAGTGCCTAAATGAGTGTGCAAAACACGGCTTTAGGCCCACAGACCACCTCCAAAGACCTACAACACCAACTTGCTGTAGATGGTGTCACTGTGCATCGTTCAAAAATTCAGCACACTTTGCACAGGGAGAAGCTTCATTTTGGTCATAACAAGGGGTGTTATGCATGGCGGCAAAAGAAAACAGCGTTCCAAGAAAAACACTTGTTACCCACAGTAAAATTTGGTGGAGGTTCCATCATGCTGTGGGGCTGTGTGGCCGGTGCCAGTACTGGGAATCTGGTTAAAGTTGAGGGTCGCATGGATTCCACTCAATATCAGCAGATTCTTGAGAATAATGTTGAGGAATCAGTCACAAAGTTGAAGTTACGCCGGGGCTGGATATTTCAACAAGACAACGACCCAAAATACTGCTCAAAATCTACTCGGGCATTTATGCAGAGGAACAGTACAATGCTCTGAAATGGCCATCCCAGTCCCCAGACCTGAATATCATTGAACATCTGTGGCGTGATTTGAAGCGGGCTGTCCATGCTCAGCAACCATCAAAACTGGAGAGGTTTTGTAAGGAGGAATGGTCCAAAATACATTCATCCAGAATCCAGACACTCATTACAGGCTATAGGAAGCATCTAGAGGCTGTTATTTCTGCTAAAGTAGGCTCTACTAAATATTGATGTGATTTTTCTGTTGGGGTGCCCAAATTTATGCACCTGTCTAATTTCGTTTTGATGCATATTGCACATTTTCTGTTCATCAAATAAACCTCATTTCACTACTGAAATATTACTGTGTCCTTCCGTTATTTGATAGATCAAAATTAAATTGCTGATCCAAACACCCACATATTTATAAATGACAATCATGGAAATTGTCAGGGGTTCCTAAACTTTTGCATAGAACACTACACCCCCAACATAACAAACCACTGGACATAACCATAATACATTTCTATTACATTCTATACAGGCGGTCCCCTAGTTACAAACATCCAACTTACAAACGACTCCTACATACAAACGGAGGGAGACAACAGGAAGTGAGAGGAAATCTCCCCCTAGGAAGGGAAATTCACCCCTGTAAGAGTTATTATGGGAAAAAGGTGTCTCCACTGAAGCTTTATCACCAAGGTTTGTTTCCACAACAACCCAAAATTTTCAAAATCCAATTATCATTGGGACAAGAAGTGAGGTGAAATCTTCTGAACAGAAACATAGACAGCAAAACAAATCTTACAGGGGTGTTACCCCTTCCCTATGCTATCCAAAAAGCTTAAAAATAGTTTTTTTGGCTGAAGCTACACTTAAAAAATGTACGTGTTCTGACTTACAAACAAATTCAACTTAAGAACAAACCTATATAGTCCCTATCTTGTTTGTAACGCGGGGACCGCTTGTACATAGAACACTACACCCCAACATAACCCACCGCTGGACATGACTATAATACAACTGTAAGAAAGGTTTGGGACTTTATATGAGACGCATGCATCCATGCGACTCCATTCCTGTATGAGTACAAAGAAAGGGGTTTTGGGATTTTAAAGAGGTGAGGTGAGGAGAGGTGTATACTAACCAGCAGTCATTTAAAAAAAAACAACATTTTTATTTGTTATGAGATCATATGCAGCATATCAATTATAAAAGATGCATACAGGCAGAGATGAAGCTGGCGTGTGCAGTAATGACAGCCGGAAAAAATAAAATGTAAAATCAACAGCCCTCTATCAGGAAGACAAGAGACAGGCAGGAAGGGAGATGTATGCAAATAACCGGAGCTGGAACAATGTGAGCACGTGTCACCCACAACAATGCGTCATCACACACATCCAGGACTATTCCAGAATGCCAAAGGATGTAATCCCTCAATGCAGATACAGTGTCTCACTAAAGTACACCCCTCACATTTTTGTAAATATTTTATTCTATCTTTTCATGTTACAACACTGAAGAAATGACACTTTGCTACAATGTAAAGTAGTGAGTGTACAGCTTGTATAACAGTGTAAATTTGCTGTCCCCTCAAAATAGCTCAACAAAAGTGAGTACACCCCTAAGTGAAAATGTTCAAATTGGGCCCAAAGTGTCTATACTTTGTGTGGCCACCATTATTTTCCAGCAATGCCTTAACCCTCTTGGGCATCGAGTTGACCAGACCTTCACAGGTTGCCACTGGAGTCCTCTTCCATCTCTCCATGATGACATCACAGAGCTGGTGGATGTTAGAAACCTTGCGCTCCTCCACCTTCCATTTGAGGATGCCCCTGCTCAATAGGGTTTAGGTCTGGAGACATGCTTGGCCAGTCCATCACCTTTACCCTCAGCTTCTTTAACAACAGGCAGTGGTCGTCTTGGAGGTGTGTTTGGGGTTGGTATCATGTAGGAATACTGCCCTGTGGCCCAGTCTCCAAAGGGAGGGGATCATGTTATGCTTCAGTATGTCACAGTACATGTTGGCATTCATGGCTCCCTCAATGAACTGTAGCTCCCCAGTTCTGGCAGCACTCATGCAGTCCCAGACCATGACACTCTCACCACCATGGTTGACTGTAGGCAAGACACACTTGTCTTTGTACTCCTTACCTGGTTGCCGCCACACACGCTTGACACCATCTGAACCAAATAAGTTTATCTTGGTCTCATCGGACCACAGGGCATGGTTTCAGTAATCCATGCCCTTAGTCTGCTTGTCTTCAGCAAACTGTTTGTAGGCTTTCTTGTGCATGATCTTTAGAAGAGGCTTCCTTCTGGGATGACAGCCATGCAGACCAATTTGATGCAGTGTGCAGCGTATGGTCTGAGTACTGACAGGCTGACCCCCCCACCCCTTCAACCTCTGCAGCAATGCTGGCAGCACTCATACGTCTATTTCCCAAAGACTACCTCTGGATATGACGCTGAGCACATGCACTTAACTTCTTTGGTTGAGCATGGCGAGGCCTGTTCTGAGTGGAACCTGTCCTGTTAAGCCGCTGTATGGTCTTGGCCACCGTGCTGCAGTTCAGTTTCAGGGTCTTGGCAATCTTCTTATAGCCTAGGCCATCTTTACGTGGGGTAACAATTCTTTTTTTCAGATCCTCAGAGAGTTCTTTGCCATGAAGTGCCATGTTGAACTTCCAGTAACCAGTATGAAAGGGTGAGAGTGATAACACCAAATTTAACACACCTGCTCCCCATTCACACCTGAGACCTTGTAACACTAACAAGTCACATGACACCGGGGAGGGAAAATGGCTAATTGGGCCCAA
>BLSH010226082.1:438481-461486 GCA_018402905.1 Glandirana rugosa
AGCCATGCAGACCAATTTGATGCAGTGTGCAGCGTATGGTCTGAGTACTGACAGGCTGACCCCCCCACCCCTTCAACCTCTGCAGCAATGCTGGCAGCACTCATACGTCTATTTCCCAAAGACTACCTCTGGATATGACGCTGAGCACATGCACTTAACTTCTTTGGTTGAGCATGGCGAGGCCTGTTCTGAGTGGAACCTGTCCTGTTAAGCCGCTGTATGGTCTTGGCCACCGTGCTGCAGTTCAGTTTCAGGGTCTTGGCAATCTTCTTATAGCCTAGGCCATCTTTACGTGGGGTAACAATTCTTTTTTTCAGATCCTCAGAGAGTTCTTTGCCATGAAGTGCCATGTTGAACTTCCAGTAACCAGTATGAAAGGGTGAGAGTGATAACACCAAATTTAACACACCTGCTCCCCATTCACACCTGAGACCTTGTAACACTAACAAGTCACATGACACCGGGGAGGGAAAATGGCTAATTGGGCCCAATTTGAGCATTTTCACTTAGGGGTGTACTCATTTTTATTGCCAACGGTTTAGACATTAATGGCTGTGTGTTGTTATTTTGAGGGAACAGCAAATTTACATTGTTGGGGTCCTTTCACACAAACTTTTTGATGGGCTCCGCTGCTCAGCGGGGATCCATCCGTTTATCCCTGCTGAGCCGATGGATGACAGGACACTCTGTGCAGAGAGTGTCGTATCACAGCTCCATTCTACTCTATGGAGGATCGGATGGACACGGACCGTCTGTCCGTGTTCATCCGATAGACGGATGGAAAATAGGGTTTCCATCCGTCTGTTTTTGGCGGATTGGGTGTCAGCGGACATGTCACCGCTGACATCCGTCACTCCAGATCAATGGAGGGTCCGTTCGGGTCCGCCTGAAAAAACTGACAGGCGGACCCGAACGATCCGCCCGTGTGAAAGGGGCCTTATACAAGCTGTACACTCACTACTTTACATTGTAGCAAAGTGTCATTTCTTCAGTGTTGTCACATGAAAAGATATAATAAAATATTTACAAAAATATGAGTGGTGTACTCACTTTTGTGAGATACTGTATATGAATCTATGAAGACACCTCCCATGTGATAATCTGACTTATTCATGGATATTTAATGTAATATTTGTTCTGAGAAAGATAGAGCTTTCTCTTGGTGCTATTTAATAACTACTATATATATATATATATATATAATATTTTTCTATAGGTTACCTTTACTTTCTGTAATAAACCATTGCAAAAAAACCAAGACGCTGTTTTCAAAATTTTACACCAAAGATAGAAAGTAAAAAAAAAACACAAAACGATATTACTATACTAAATACATGGCCCCGTTCTCACTTAAGTGATGCTACTGCATTGCATTCGTATCACATTTTTGGTGTTTTATAGTGCATTTTTTAGTGTAGTGGACAGCACTTTTATCTGGCAGCAAAAGGGTCGCTGGTTTGAATCCCAACCATGACACTACCTGCCTGGAGTTTACATGTTCTCCCTGTGCATGTGTGGGTTTCCTCTGGGTACTCCGGTTTCCTCCCACACTCCAAAGACATGCTGGTAGGTGAATAGGCTACTGTCTAAACTGGCCCTGGTATATGAGTTAGGGACCTTACATTGTAAGCTCCTTGAGGGTAGGGACTGATGTGAATGTACAATGTATATGTAAAGCGCTGCATAAATTGACAGCGCTATACAAGTACTTGAAATAAATAAAAAATAAAATACATTTTTACAGTGGTGTTATTCACTTGAATGGGCCCTTCCTTCACTCCAAAAACACGCTAAAGAAGCTCACGTACCAAATTTTAGATGTGAGGCAAGCACGCATGTTTTTTGTATGTTTTGTCACGCAGAACATTGCTAGCCATGTTTGGGGGTACCATTAAAAAATAATGATACCGCAAGCGTGTCACACGTATTCGCGCATGTGCAGAAATGTGGGCAGAAACGCTTGTTTCTGCTATGCCCAGGGGTGAATGGGGCCTATTAATCTGTGTGAATGCAACGGATAAGCTCCAGCGTGTTCAGACTCAAGTCCAAACCTCCTGAGCCATCCCGCTAGGAAGTGGTCGCTGTGGACGACCAATCATTTTACGCCTGCAGTCACATGTATAGATGTGGCAGTGGGGTAGGAAATGCTTTTGCTGCTTATGATTGGCTGTCTGCAGTGACAGCTTCCTGGTGGAATAGCTTAGGAGGGTTGGACTCATCCCTAGTAACTCTGATAATTACCATTGCTCATTTAAAAGCCACAAAAGATATGGTGGGTGTCACAGAACATGTAATTTCTACTGAACAATCCTTTGTATTATGATTTCAGTAGCAGAAACTTTAGTTAAGTAACTGATAAAGTTGACTAAATGGTCTTAATTCTAACTCCGTGTGATCAAGGGGATCTCTGCTAAGCAGCAAATGTAGAATCATTCAACTTTCCATTATGATACAGGCAGAGAAGGCATGGCTGAAATCTGCGATCAGGAGGTGTATTATAGAATTCTCCTTCCTCTCACACGCAGAGTCTCTGTGGGAGGAAGGGGAAGGCTGATGTTTACTACTTGTGATCCTTGTATTCGGTTGACTCTTTTAATTTTGCTTGTAATCTGCACGGTCTGATGACCGCAGGATGATGACTGGCACTGTAGATCCACCTTGTATGTGCAGGCACGTTATCAGCAAGGAGGTAACATCTTCCGAGCATACAAGGTGCCCCAACTAGCTGCTACTTATACGGTCTGGTCATGAGAGGACTAAAAAACACAAAATAACTGGGAACAAAGGATCTTAAAGTGTTTGTAAAGGTAGAAGGTTTTTATCTTCATGCATTATAAGCATGAGGATAAAAATCCTTCAGCGTGCAGCAACCCCCCTCAGCCCACTAATACTTACCTGAGGTCCCTCTCTCTCCAGCGATGTTCACAATTGTCTCAGCCGTCCGAGATTCTCCCTCCTGATTGGCTGAGACACAGTAGCGGCAGTCAATGGTCAATCAAAGTCAGCTAGCCAATCAGGTGAGAGAGAGGGGGCGAGGCCAGGGCTCTGTGTCTGAATGGACACAGGGAGCTGTGACTCGGCTCAGGTGCCTCCATAGGAAGCTGCATGCTGTGGGGGCACTGAACAGGAGGGAGGGGCCAGGAGCAGCAAAGAGGGACCTGAGAAAAGGATCTGGGCTGCTCTGTGCAAATCCACTGCACAGAGGAGGTAATTATAACATGTTTGTTATTTTCATAGGGGGAAAAAAAAACCCACAAGACTTTACAATCACTTTAACCCTTTCACTGCCAACATAATTTTTTTCCCCAAATGCACGTTTGGTACATAAAAAATGTATATTTTCTGGAAACAGAAACCGTGTAGAAGACATTTTTATATTACATAGTAATTGCACGATTGTCCAAATTTATATTTTCAGTGGAAAATACACCTATATTAATGCACTAGAAAACAATACAATCCTCAATTTTTTGGTACAATATAAAAGATGAGGTTGTATTGAGTAAATAGATGTCAAATACGCAAACTCTCTAAACTGCATGGCAAAAAACAACAGTAACCCAAAACTGCCCATAGGTGCATTGCAGGTCACATCAATTTAAAGTTAAAGTGATTTGTAAACCCTTATTTTATTTATTTTTAATAACAAACATGTTCTACTTACCTGCTCTGTGCAATGGTATTGCACAGAGCAGCCCTAATCCTTCCCTTCTCAGGTCTCCGTCAGGGCTCCTACCCCCCCAACGAGTACCCACCATTGAATGCCGCTTGTTATGGATGCACTCATGCGGGATCGCTCCTGAGCCAGCTCTATGTGTGTCCATAGACACACAGGGCATGGCTCAGACCCGCAAACCTTCCCCCTCTCCCCTCACTGCCTTTGATGGATGGCTGAACACCATTATCCTTGGTCCCCCTTAATTGTCATTGATAGGATTTTTAAGGGGACACAATCTCTAGATATAACATTTTATTCCAATACAAAAGAAATAAACCCACACAGAGGATATACTGTACTTTTCCCTTTATTAAAGTGACACGATACAATATCCTTATTCTAAAAAAAAAAAAAAAAAAAAAATCCATACACATCTGCTATCAATAGCCCTGTAATCTACTTTTAATGATATTTTATTATACTATGTTTTTCTGTCTCCTTGTACAATATTTTATGAGCTCCCGACCCTCTCCTCTTCACCATCTCACTTCTGTTTGTATAGAACAAGCATAGTACATTAGTTGCGGTCACATGAACACAACAAACAACCATGCTGCGAAGAAGCCTCTACTTTTAATGAGCATTGAGAGACAGACAGCACGTTGCACAGATGTGAACAATGACAGAGATCCAAGTGTCGAGCGCTGAAGCACTTCTGGAAACGCACTTCAAAACGCTCAGGCATGAATGGGGGTTAAAGAACTTTCACAAAACACATTTTCATGGTGAAAATGTTCAGCACATATTTACAGAATGGATTCTGATATAAACAGAAGCAATAAAAAAATAAAAATTGGTCACTAAAAAGGCCATTTAATATTTCTACAAAAATCATTATCACTAATAAAAATATCATTATCAGACCTAAAATAGTGCCAACGATGGAGGAAAGACGCATCGGGTCCCAATGAGGGCAGCTGGGTAGTAAAAATCCAGAAATGTGAGTGAACTTACAAAGAATAACCAAACCAAAGGTAGATTCATTGCCAGACATACAGAAGTAATAATTAGCACATCATCACACCCTGGCCGACCCAGGTCATGGCAGACACATGGCAATGGGCAGTGCTCTCTGTGAGGGCAGAGTTCGTTCCATGCCGGGTGGATGGAGATCGCTCTATGCCCCCTTCGCTGCCAAAGTACAATGTAATTTCCTCAGCAAGCTACAGCTATCTAAACTATTTCCTCACAGCCATCATTTTACATTATTATCCCACATGGAATTCATTCCAGAATCCAGACAGCAGACTCCAATATAGAAAGATATCACTGGAATGTCACTATAGATGGGTTCAGATACAACAAACACCAGGGAAAAAAATATGCTATAAACAGAAGTCCGACAGCAGCAACACGCAGCTGTATCATAAGACCCCATAGATCCTGAACTTTCCGTATAATGAACGGCAGGTTACCGCTATAGAAAAAGCACCACTGACAAACACAACTGGCAGATTTACAGTGGAGTTAATATTATTTTAATACCTATATATTTTTCTACAGAAGCTGGAACACATCTGCTTCTGATGAAATGGCCTTACCCACGAAACATGTTGGGCACTAGGATGTTGTTATATTCCAAGATAATTATTTGTATTTTTAGTTAGAAGCATATTTACAATAGTTTTACCATTTTTACCTGTGTCACCATATGGAGCTTTTATTCTGCCAATCGGGTACTGCAACATGTTGTTTATTTATGTATTTGTGGGAACACCAGTCACTGCTATGTACCACCTACTAATGTATATATATATATGAAATACTCATTACTGTTATGTGCTGTTCAACTACCTTTTTATATAATATATGTATTGTAACATTGTATGAATTATACCATATTCACATATGCTTAATATTGCAATGTGATATAACATATGTTATTATCAATACAAGTGTTCGATTTTTACTTATGTCATTTCTATTATATGCCTAATATAAAGTCCCAACATTTTGTCTTTTTAATACAGATTTAGGCTACATGTACACATGGATGTTTTTCAACCTCCCCTGAATGACTCAACTTGACAGCTAGAAATGTTTAAAAATGTCCGTTTAGTTGCGTTTGCATCTAGAAACATTTAAAAAAAAGAAACATCTGTAAACGAAACGCTGAGTTACCTCGTTTAGCAGCATTTACAAGCGGTTACAGGCATTTGGCGTTTCAAATGCCTCTGACATTCCGTCCAAACGTATTTTTTTGGGTTCCAAGAAAAGCTTCTAAACACAACTGCCTAGAAACGACTAGAAACGACCCTGTGTAAATGTGCTGATAAGATAACATAGAGGAGAGTAACTCACATTTAGCAGCATTTCGTTTACAGGTCGTTTTCATTAAAAAAAAAAAATGCTCCTAGACACGAACACAGCAAAACACAGCATGTAAAATACGGCTAAATGGACGTTTTTAAGCGTTGGGCTCTAGCTGTCAAAAAATCATTAAGGGGAGGTTAGAAAGAGTGTCCCTTAGGGATGGAGACACAAATAGATATGGGCCTCATAAAGTCCCCCTATTTTCCTTTCCCCCCCTTTTCCCTTCAACATTCAAGATTTACAGAGGAGAATACAGTGCTTGCAGGAATAATTGTAATTTGCCATTGATTGTGTTTTGATTTATCAGTTTAATTAGCAAATAAATACCTGATGAAGCTGCCAGAAACTCGGAGCTGTCCAATACAAACTTTCTATATTAAGGAAAGTAATTAGCGCTCCCAGCTCCTGTCTTGGGACTACAGACTGACTAGCATTTCTGCTGGGGTTTGAGTAGTTTTACAAAGACAACTACTGGGTGAGGTTGTCACCGCTCAGTCCACAAAAAAATGATGCATTTTCCACCCACAACAGGACTTGAGATCTAAATGCATTTCTGCCCCCCCAATGAGCAGGTATTTTTCTAAACCACTTGTTTGCAAGTGCCATTTAAAAATGGTGGCTGGTAGACAGGGATTGTAAACACTCTGCTATAGCAGCCGGGAGCGAGTTAAGATCGTATGGTGGGTTTGCATATGCAAGTGTAAAGGCCACCAAAAGTACCGCAGGGGAGATGATAAAAATGCACCCTAATGTCATGTTGTGACTTCTTTCAATCTTATAAACAATGTAACTACTGTATATGACATAAAAAATGACATTACCACCATTTTATTCTCCAGGGCCTTTGCTTGCAGAAAATATATATCATTTCAAGGGTTTAAATAATCTTCAAGCCTAAAATGTGCATTTTACCATGTGCAAAAACTAGAAAATGGCTCTGGAAAACAAGTGGTTGAAGGAGAAATGTGCTTGTCCTGGCCTCACGTACACTTTAAGCACAGATTTAAGAATGTGGAATGAATGTCTACAGCCCTGGACCCCAACTTGCAGTCCCTTGGCACTATACAGCCCCCGGAGCCCCTGCAGACAGTAGTCTGTTTTACCTTGAATGGATCCATGCTTTTATTTCTTTCCCACGATCTTTCTTGTTTTCTACATTGCCCATTTCTTTTTACTTTTCATGTTTTTTTCCCTCAGATCTTTTCTAAAAGGTTCAATTCGGAAAGCTAACAAACCAAGATAATTAATTTTTATAAAACAAAGTTATTTTCAGTGTATTCCAAAGAGATTTGAAAATGATAATCACATGGCTAAAGTAAAGTGGCTGTAAACCCTCACGTGTACCCAGTAAAGTGACTAGAAATTGGGTAATACACATAGATGAAGCAAATTCTCCTACATAAGTTGTAGCTGTTTATCTGCAGCCATTTCTTCTATAGATTGTTTTGAAAACACACAGAAAAAAGCATTGCTCTTTAGTGCTATCAGCAGAGGCGGGGATCTGAAGTCTTCACACAGCCAACAGCTCTGAGCCCTGATAGGAGGAAAAGGTACACCCCCTTTACACAGTACAAAAACAAGCACAGCACAGCAGCAGATAACAGTCACAGGCTGCAGCTCTCATCCCCATCACCATTTTAACTCTTGGTGTAAGGAAAAGCTTCCAGAACGGAGTCATGCTAATAGCAGAGGAACCAGGCAGCAGAGAGAAATGACACTCAGAGCTTTTGGAGAGAGACAAGTACACAGTATAAAAGCATGTGATTTTTTCATATTTTATGTCTTAGGTTTACGATCACTTTAAAGGACCCTATACAATACACATGTTTAAGCTTTGTGAATTGAGCCTAACTGATCTTGCCAAGATAAAATTCAAATGTGTCCAAGGTACTTTTTAAAAGGGGTTTCGGGAGAACAAAAAAGTTGAAGCACTGATTTGTAAAGAGGCTGTAATTGTAGTGATCTCCAGAAATCTCACATCTCCAATGTGTGACTACCTAATCTCCAACAACTTCTAAAGCACGTTCGCAGTCTCTTACCATCTGTTATTGCATGTCCGTACTATTCGACTATCCCCTGTTGCATGTCTCCCAGCTTTCGGTAGCATTATATTCACTGCATATTGTGTACGGCTGTTAGCGGTAACAAGTGACATGCTTGAGGCCACCTCAAGAACCTTGATCACCAGTGGCCTAGGGCAATTAGTCAAAATTCAGTAACCATTTCCCCAACCAAAAAAAAACCTGTGCCTACATACACACAGTCCCTCTAGGTCAGTGTTTCTAAACTTCAGTCCACAAGTACCCCCAACCAGAGGCAGCTCTCTAATTAGGCAAATTAGGCGGTCGCCTAAGGCCTCACAACCGCCTAATTTGACTCTGACACCAGCAGCAAGATAGATAGCACTGACACCAGCACTTTAAAGCTCTTAATTATATGCAATTTATAAAGTAAATTTTTTTTATCTCTTGAATTATTTTTCCCGTTATGGGCATGAGTACGGCCTCATGTCCAAATTTTAGGCCTCACAAAGCCTAGAGCCGCCTCTACCCCCAACAGGCCATGTTTGCAGGTTTTCCTTTATCTTGCACAGGTGCTTTAAATCAGAGTCAATGGCTTGGTATTTTGGACAGCTATTTTATCTGAGAGAAATTCCCAAAACTTAGCCTGTTGGGGGTACTTGAGGACTGTAGAACCACTGCTCTAGGTTACAGTTGTATGCCTGCATGTTACAAACATTGTCTACCTCCTGTGTCAACCTTGCAGGGAGGGGACTCACCATGGCGCTGATGGTTTCCTCCCAATCCGGCCTTTCCCGGGGGTGGATACTACGAGGCAGCTCTGGTACAAAGTCATCTTCTTCCAGATGCAGCGAGGACTTCATTATTCTAGAACATGAGAAATACAATGTAATTTATATTTTACTGATAATCTGTATCTTCACACACAGCCATGCAGATTGTACAATCATTTATTTCAAATACATATTTCTGTTTTCATTGTAATTTCTTTGCATACAATTCCACACAGCAATCCCAAGGTGGCAATGCATAACAGGCTAACCCCCTATAAATAAAGATTTTGGTTATAAAATAATAATCACTGCTCAGGAAGAATTACACAATCATGCCACGTGTTACAATCTGCTTCTAGAGATTTTATCCGGCCTTCTAAGGTAAGGGGGCTCAGATGGGGACTCTGATGTAAGGGGGGGGGCGGCTATAATGGGGACCCTATTGTAACAGGGGACTTTAATGGGGACCCACATTGAGGGGGGACTCTCATAGTTTCAAGTTATTTGGATTTTCTCTGCTTTATTTACTGATTTTTTTGTTCTAAATCATATCCTGCTGATACATCAGTACATATTATCTATGACAGGGTTTCTCAACCTGGGTTCCGTGGAACCCTAGGGTTCCTCCAGAGGTTGCTTGAGCAACGGTCAATTTCTACCTCTCAGATAAATTCCCAATGATACCATTGATCTTTTTAGCTATCTGTAAGGGGTAATTCTTCCCAATGACCACACGTGTAAGGAGCATTCTTCCCATTGACCATCACACTAATGTATCATTAGAGACCGGAGAATTATTTCAAGGGTTCCTCAGTGTTGAAAAGGTTGAGAAAGGCTGATCTATGGTGTCCATACAATACACAGTCCAATATTATAGAAACATTGGTTAAAGATAATACCTTGAACAGGAATATCAGAACAAAATATTACCGGAGGAAGATCCCAGTACAAGTGGCAATGGGCAAATCTGAAGAAAGCCCAGTTGAAAAGAGTAGTAACCCATGACAATCAACCAGCAGTCATTTCTTCTAATTGCTGTAAATTTATTGGTTGCTGCTTTTTCTACTGTGGTGAGCTCCTGGCCCCATTTTGCATTGTTACCATGAACACATTAAGCCCAATTCATAAATGTAAGACACCAGATTATAGATCCTTAGCCTCAAAAAAGTGACAGATATTTTCAGCCAATAAGATTTGAACAACTAGCCATAAAGCTTTGTGAACTGGGCCCATTGACTGCTTTGTACATAAAACACCATCAGATTTATTCAGTAAATGAGAACAAAGGAACCAATCAGGAACCAGCTCTTTACTGGCTTCACTACAATATACAGCAATCTGGTTGCTATGAATTCCGGCACTCATCACTCTGATTGCCAGCACTGAGCATAAAACAGGTCTGCAGGCACAAAATACTGTGGCCACTTCGTACAATTTATGTCCACTTACACTACTACTATCTTTCATATCTTTGGTCCTTTGATCACAGAAAATAGCAAGGTCTTCTGATTCTGGATGTATGCTTGTCTGTGCCATTTACCAAGAGCCTGACCCTATTCACCTAAAGTCTATCCATGTTCAACTAGAATCCATCCCTATTCACACAGAGAATGTTCCTGTTCATCTTACTATCCATATTCACCTGCAGCATGGTTTGTTCATGATAGAGCCTGTCGTAGTCACAAGGGGTTGATTTACTAAAACTGGAGAGTGCAAAATCTGGTGCAGCTCTGCATGGCAGCCATCTGCTTCTAACTTCTGCGTGTTCAATTAAAGTGGAGTTCCACCCAAAAGTGGAACTTCCGCTTTAATGGAAGGTGACCCCCGACATGCCATAATTGTTGTTTTGTTGGGGGGTGACCAGGGACCCTGTTTTCACAGGGTCCCAGGCCCACTTCCTCCGCTGGAGCTGTGGCTCCAGGAAGGAACTTCACCTTTCCCCCTCCCTCTCGGCGATCTTCTGGGACACATCACAGGTCCCAGAAGATACGCCGGCCAGTCGCAAGGCGACTCACGCATGCGCAGTGCGCGCCCGGCTTTGAAGCCCACACCTGTGATGCCAGCGCCGCGGAGAGGAGTGAGCCCTCGGGCAACCGCATCGCTGTGACAGGTGAGAGTCAGATTATTAAAAGTCAGCAGCTACAATTTTTGCAGCTGCTGACTTTTACACGGGTGGAACGTCGCTTTAAGCTTTGACAAAAAAAAAAAAAAATGGAACCGGATTGGTTATTATGCAGAACTGTGCCATATATTGCACTAGTAAATCAACCCCATTGGTTGTAGCCATAATCTCCTACAGATTACCTGTGCTCATTGAAAGTCGTTTTTTTTCAACCTTTCTACCCCAGAGGAAACCAGAAGGGGGTGGAGAAAAAGACATCCAGTAAGAAAATTTTGGTTAGTTCATCAGCAAACGACCGAAAATCAATCAGTGTACGGTCAGCTTAAAGTGTTACTAAACCCAGGAGCCGGCATTCACTATATCTGGTCTCCTACAGTACACAGAACAAAGAAATGAAATTATTTTAGTAAATACTTTTTCTCATCAGCACTATATAGCAGTCTTAGGACTTCTATGAGTGTCTGGTTAAAGCTTGTAGGAGCTTTCATTCTGCTTTGACTGTCCTATGAGGTTGCATGACCCCTGACCCTCTGTGTCTGGACAGTGCTGATTGGCCCTGTGCCGATCACATGCACCCTACCAAGAAAAAAAAAAAAAACAACTCTAGCAATATACACCAAACTGAGCATGTGCAGCCAGTAACTTAGCTCTGTAAATATCAGGTTATTTTTTGGCGATAGTGGAAGAAGGGGAGGATCAGAGAAGACAGGATCAAACAGCCTTTATACACAATGCAGAGGATTAACCTGTTAGGTTCCACAGTGAGTATAACAAGCATGCTTTACTGCATATACAGACTGATTTTACTGTTGTGGGTTTAGTAACACCAACAGTGGTGGTCAGAATGCAACCCTTTTAGACCTCTAAAGAGATCAGTGCTGTCATGTATCTAGCTAGGGTTGCCACCTTTTCTTCAAGCCAAGACTGAACACTTTAGTGGCACATCATTTCTTTTGTAGTATATGCTATAGGATTAGAAAAGAACCAGGACACCTTTGGGTGCCCCAAGGATAGTGATAATGCAGTCCCCTAGGGATGCCGAACCTGTCCCCAGACGGCAACAGATTTTTGAGCCATTTTCTCAGTTACTTGGGGAGCCACAGTCCAGTCTGAATAACGTGTCCGGGTTTCAGGCAGACTGATCCCAAACACATGATTCAAAACCTGCATTGTCCGGGTGAATCCTGGACAGGTAGCAATCCTATATCTAGCTCTTCCAAGTGATGTGTGTTGGGACACTGAACTAGACAGACATTAATCAGATGGGGGGCAGTCAGGCACAGCTCAGGTGACTCTCAGCAACCTCTGGAGGAACCCCAATTGAGAATATCTGATCCGACTCTTATCTATATTCATATACAGCATAATCTGTGCTGATTTACAAGGATCGTAGCCATTTTTACCTAGAGACTACCCCCCTCCCCAGCTCTATGCAGTATGTGTAGTCAGTCGGTTTAATAAGCAGTTGTAGGTAATGAGCTGCAGTAGCCGGTTGTGTCATGTCCAGTTCAGTTGTGGATCAAGCAGCTACTCATTATAGGAAGGCCATTAATGTCTGCATAACAAATAGCAGCTCTCTGGATGCAGATGATACAACACAAGCCTGTCAGAATATTTAATATGACAAGAGCCTATGCATGTATTCTCTACCTTTACCTGCACAGAATGAGAAAACTGGAAGAGGCTGAACTAAAATAAAAACCTCTGAGCTGAAAGAACAAACTCCTTCAAGATGTATCTGAATGCAGGCAGTAATCGGCAGCAAATAATTAAAATAAAATAATAAACATTGACTTTATTATCTAATAAATTATTTGATAAATACTTTTTACTTCATAATTTATACTAAGCTGCTGTGCCAGGAACAGTAACTTACTTACTCTCAATAATGGATGGAATTTTGTTCCTGGTTTTAAAATTGTAAACGCCTAGTCCTGCCGTATGTTTATTCTTGGGGCTTTTTCTTTAGGTTTACCTGGTGATCTGGCCGGTAACACGTTTCCTGTCTTCTCCACTCTCGATGGAGGAGCAAAAGAGACACCCTTAAGCCTCGTACACGTGGTGCGACGGTCGTACGAAAACGGTCGTACAACAGCTTGTTGTACGATCATCCGACCAATAGTACATGCGATTAGGACAGCCGACGTGCGACGTCATACAACAGAAGTTGGATGAGCAAACTAGAAAACTTTGTACAACAAGCGGTCGTACGACTGTTGTATCGTGTGTACAGAGAAGTTGGTCCAACAAGCTGTACGTGCAAAACACGCATGCTCAGAAGTCAGGAACGCCCGGAAGTGTCCGTTCGTGTAAACCTACGTTCCTAATTCACAAATCACATTCACCTGAACTTCCTCTTTATATGCTCGTAGCATTCACTACGTTAGGCTTGGTCGTATGATCGCTTAGTGCATGTTAGCCGACATATGATTTAGGACGTCCGGTCGTACGACTGTCGCACCATGTGTACGAGGCTTTAGGGTCCTTTCACGCGGGCGACCAGCCTGGTGGGCTCCGTTTTGCTCAGCGGCGGATGACAGGTCCATCTCCGCTCACTGTGCTGAGACGCATCTGTCAGAGTCCCGCTGTCTTGTATTGGGGATCGGATGAAAACAGACCCACCTGTCCGTTTTCATCCGATCACATTCTATCCGATCTGCCAGACGGATGGAAAATAGGATTTCCATCCATCTGGATTTCACAAACAGGATCGGATCAAACAGCAACGGGTGTCAGCGGACATGTCACCGGTGACATCTGCTGCCCCATAGAGGTGAATGGAGTTGCCCAATCACGTCCGCCTGAAAAACTGACAGGCGGACCGGATCAGAAAGCTTGTGTGAAAGGGACCCTAGGCCTTAGGCCCCTTTCACACATGCAGACCGTTTGTCCATTTTTTATTTATCCGCTAACGGATGAAAAACAGACATCAATGCAGCTCTATGGAAAAACGGATGTAAATAGATGATCGTCCGTTTACATACGCTTCGGTCAACATACTATTTTTGGAATGACGAAAAACAGAAAAACGTTTTTTGCGTGAAAAAATAGCTCCTGGACTCAAGTGATTAAGGACTCTAGCTGGCGGATGTAAAATGAATAAAAGCTGAATATTGTAAACACTCCTGTCAGTGGTAAATGGTTTGTCTCAACCCATTAGCTGCCACTTTTGCTGGACAGCTTGGTTTGTTGAGGGAAGTTTTTGGGTTTAATGCTGTTTTACTAGTTGGAAATATTGCATTCTGATAGCTGTATGGATATAAAATCTGTAATGATAGAGTTCAGTATATAATTAACTTTTTTTTTTTTTATAACTGTCCAGAAAAAGTGGCAGTTACAGGTGTTGGGACATACGACATAACTGGGGGTGTTTACGACATAACATCAGCTTTTATTAATATGGGAAAAAAACATTGTTGTAACTGCCTAAAAAGTTTTAGCTGTAGTTGGACTTTGTTTGTCACCTACCCGTATGTCGCTGCCTGTTTCTGGGTTTTCTGAGATGGCCAAGCCTCGTTTTCGCTTGGGCATACTATGAGAACATAGCCAGGCATAGCCAATGTTGACACCCCCTGTGATGTAGCAAGTCACATGGGGTGTTTCAGGAAAGCCTCAATGGGTCAGCAATCTTGTGATATTGCAATGCTGATGAGCCACGGCAACTGGATATATTGACTTGGTGGCACCCTGAGCATGCCAGGAATGGGGGACAAAATGCACATGTGTAGATGATGGCACCACACTAAACATCAGGCTATTCCTATTAAGGGTACAGACTTGGAAAATATGAAAGACAGTGACATGTATGTTACATCATGCAGCTTATCATGGGAAAACTTCTAATTGAGAGTTTACTACCGCTTTACAACATACATATGAAATCAATGACCATTAGCACCGGTTTATGATACACCTGACTACAAAATTCCTGATTGTGCAAGAGTACAAATTGTGCAAGTGTAATAATTGACGCTGGTTTGAAGCCAAAGGGTAGTCACACCAAATATTGACTTGATTTAGATTTTCGTTCAGTTCGTTCACTTTGCATATTTTTTGGAGTTGGAATTTGGAAAATGGACAGGCACCACCACGTTTGCCTGCACATATGAATAACTGACCCTGTGCCAACACACATAGGAGAATATCAGGCCAGTTATGCGTAGACTGGGCAATATTCTCTTATTAAAAATAGGGGAGAAACTGCTCATTGCAGCTTTATAAATAAGAAATGCTATTTTGGTATTTCCTGCGAAGAACATAAAAATAGCCAATGTGACCTTTAAAAATAAGCTTAGCAGTGATCCAACACAGGCCACAATGGCAGACAGAAGAGTTTTCTAGTTTCTTAGACCCCTGTCACACAGAGGCAGTTTTCAGGTGTTTTAGCACTAGAAATAGCGCCTGTAAAGCGCCTGAAAACTGCCTCCTGACTGTGAAAGCCCAAATGCTTTCACACTGGGGTGTTGCGCTTGCAGGACATTAGGAAAAGTCCTACAAGCAGCATCTTTGGGGCAGGTTGGGAGCGCTGTATACACTTCTCCTCCACCGTCCCTGCCCATTGCAATGAATGGGCAGCGCTTCCGAAGCGCCTGAAAAGTGCTTCGGAAAGAGCAGCACCACAGGAGTTTTTAACCCCTTCTTTGGAGTTAAAAGCACCCGCTAGCGGGCGCTAAAACAATCAGCGCTATGCATGGCCCCAGTGTGAAAGGGGTCTAAGAGGTTCTACCAGCCAATGAATGGAATATCTTCTGACTGACCAATCTGAAGTGAGCAGGTGGGGTGTGAGAATTCACACAGGAGGACAGTAAAGAACAACCACTGCGCTACTAAATAGGAAGCAGAGCCTGAGACCATTTGTATTTTTGTATTGCATTTAAATTAACCACTTAAGGACCAAGCCCATTTCTGACACTTGTTGTTTACAACAAGGTCTGCGTTCCCGATGATCCGATCAAAGCGCGGTTCCTTCTGGAGACTTTGCCAACTCCTGATATGACTCGCCACAAACTGTTATGGGAAATTTCTGGTTGTTAGTTTTGCAATTGCAGGAACAGATCCACGGGACGCAATCTCTGTGTTTAAAATGTCCGTTCTAGAAATATATTACTAAAAGCTGGCGAATAGAACAATTGCAAAAGTAAAACAGAGGGGGAGCGGGGAGTAGAGAAAGAGAGAGAGCTTCTAGGAGAAATTGTATCTGTGTGATAAGTGAAGGCCACAGAACACATTACAGCAGCGTGAACAAAATGGAGTCTCTGGTGCTTAAATGAGCAATACAGTGAAAGTCCATGTCAAAGTTTAAATTAGTATTTTTTGCAAGAAAATTAATGTCACACGATATTTGTGCAGTGGTCTTTGAAACGCAATTTTTTTTGAAAAAAAAAAAATACACAGTAAAGTTAGCCCAATTTTTTATATAATGTGAAAGATGATGTTACTCTGAGTAAATATATACAGTATCTCACAAAAGTAAGTACACCCCTCACGTTTTTGTAAATATTTCATTCTATCTTTTCATGTGACAACACTGAAGAAATGACACTTTGCTACAATGTAAAGTAGTGAGTGTACAGCTTGTATAACAGTGTAGATTTGCTGTCCCCTCAAAATAACTCAACACACAGCCATTAATGTCTAAACCGCTGGCAACAAAAGTGAGTATACCCCTAAGTGAAAATGTCCAAATTGGGCCCAAAGTGTCAATATTTTGTGTGGCCACCATTATTTTCTAGCACTGCCTTAACCCTCTTGGACATGGAGTTTACCAGAGCTTCACAGGCAGTGTTGCCAACCGCCAGTAAATTTACTGACAGTACTTTCTATAAATATCAGGGTCTGATAATTTGTCATGCTGTGCTGACTTTTTAAATGTAAACCGGGCAAACTACTTGATATGGGTATTGTCAGTGTTTCCCTGTTGTGTTTAAATATTAATTGTCTTAGTTTTTAATAGGAGTTGTTATTTTCCAGGTTGCCAGTAACAAATGTGCTCCGCCAGTAAATGTTCCATGTTTTGGGAGTAAAAAACGCTGTGGGAGGTTAGCAACACTGTTCACAGGTTGCCACTGGAGTCCTCTTCCACTCCTCCATGACGACATCACGGAGCTGGTGGATGTTAGAGACCTTGCGCTCCTCCACCTTCCATTTGAGGATGCCCCACAGATGCTCAATAGGGTTTAGGTCTGGAGACATGCTTGGCCAGTCCATCACCTTTACCCCCTGCTTCTTTAGCAAGGCAGTGGTAGTCTTGGAGGTGTGTTAGCGGTCGGTATCATGTTGGAATACTGCCCTGCGGCCCAGTCTCCAAAGGGAGGGGATAATGCTCTGCTTCAGTATGTCACAGTACATGTTGGCATTCATGGTTCCCTCAATGAACTGTAGCTCCCCAGTGCCGGCAGCACTCATGCAGCCCCAGGCCATGACACTCCCACCACCATGCTTGACTGTAGGCAAGACACTTGTCTTTGTACTCCTCACCTGGTTGTCGCCACACACGCTTGACACCATCTGAACCAAATATGTTCATCTTGGTCTCATCAGACCACAGGACATGGTTCCAGTAATCCATGTCCTTAGTCTGCTTGTCTTCAGAAAACTGATTTCTTGTGCATCATCTTTAGAAGAGGCTTCCTTCTGGGACGACAGCCATGCAGACCAATTTGATGCAGTGTGTGGCGTATGGTCTGAGCACTGACAGGCTGACCCCCCATCCTTCAAGCTTTGCAGCAATGCTTGCAGCACTCATATGTCTATTTCCCAAAGACAATCTCTGGATATGACACTGAGCACATGCACTCAACTTATTTGATCGACCATGGCGAGGCCTGTTCTGAGTGGAACCTGTCCTGTTAAACCGCTATATGGTCTTGGCCACCGTGCTGCAGCTCAGTTTCAGGGTCTTGGCAATCTTCTTATAGCCTAGACAATCTTTATGTAGAGCAACAATTCTTTTTTTCAGATCCTCAGAGAGTTCTTTGCCATGAGGTGCCATGCTGAACCTCTAGTGACCAGTATGAGCGAATGAGAGTGATAACACCAAATTTAACACACCTGCTCCCCATTCACACCTGAGACCTTGTAACACTAATGAGTCGCATGACACCGGGGAGGGAAAATGGCTAATTGGAACCAATTTGGACATTTTCACTTATGGGTGTATTCACTTTTGTTGCCAGTGGTTTAGACATTAATGGCTGTGTGTTGAGTTATTTTGAGGGGACAGCAAATTTACACTGTTATACAAGCTGTACACACACTACTTTACATTGTAGCAAAGTGTAATTTCTTCAGTGTTGTCACATGAAATGTGAGGGTGTACTCACTTTTGTGAGATAGTGTACCCAACATGTTAGAATTATTGCACTCGCTCTGACCATCGCAGCAATACCTCACATGTGTAATTTGAACACCGTTTAGATTTGCGGGTGCGACTTGCGTATGCTTTTCTTTGGTGTGCGAGCATGCGGGGACGGAGGCGCTTTAAAAAAAAAAAGAATTCCTAATTTATTTTTTTACACTGTCTCTTTAAAAAAAATAATATGATCACTTTTATTGCTGTCACAAGGAATGTAAACAACCCTTGTGACAGCAATAGGCGGTGACAGGTACTCTTTATGGAGGGATCTCAAATTCCTCCTTTGCACTTAAAAGTATTCATAACGCCAAAATCCGTTGCTTCTGGGTTACTACATCGGAGACCCGATTGAAGCCGAATCCAACTGGCAGATGTGCCGGCTGGTCGCTCAGGTCTTCCGGTGGGACAGAAGACCCAGGCGGAGTGGCAGAAGGCGGCAGGGCGTTAGCCGCATTGGTTGCTATCACTTGGAAGCCGACCGCCAACTCTAAAAAATGATACCAGAGTGAAGTGGTACAACCACTTCCTCAAAATGACGCACAGGTATATAGTTTTGTGTGAAGTGGTTAAGCAAGCCAACAGTCCCGCTATACAGAAGATGTAATAAGATGCCCAATAATAGTTTTTTCCAACCTCTGTTCTCACCTAATGATCCAACCAGTAACACACCTCCTGTATTAGAGTGTCTCCACTCCTGATGAAGGAACAACAGCATTGTCAGTAGAGGAGGGCAATTTTAGATGCACTAACAAATTGAAGCCAACCAACAATTTATACAGTTACACCAAACTGTTTTGTTCCGTTTGGGATAAAAGTATTACACAAATAAATAAAAGCTGAACATTGTAAGCACTCCTGGCAGTGTTAAATGGTTTGTCTCAACACTCTGCTACATCAGCAGGACAACGGGTTCTATTGAAAAACATCATTGGCAAGGAGCACCCCCACTATGCCAACAAAAATATTGAGAGGGTAAAACCTCCCTCAAAATAATATAAAGACATTGTGGGCTCAACGAAAAACGTGGAGGAATTTGTGGACATTACAATCTTTTGATAGAAGTATTCTATTAATACACCACTATAGACCTTCTATCTACCTTATAAAAGATTCCATACCTCCATGACTGCTATATTGGGTATCTGCTGATTCTGTGTTGAGCTATAGGGTGCTATGTTTGTTATATGTTGTTTTTAACTATTTTTTAATAAAGATAAATAAAATAAATAATCACCTTGTGTTGTGCCCACAAAGTCCGCCTTATATATTGAGGGAGGTTTTACCCCCTCAATCCTTTTGTATTAAAAACAACAGACTTACTGGTAGGTCACCAGGTGAAAATAAAGAAAGAAAGCCTAAAAAAAGAAAACGAATGAAGTCACCACATCTAAGAATTATGAAAGTGCTCTGCCTAGAGATAGGTCGCTCAGACATCATTCAGTGCACTGTGGGAGCCAGGGAAAGTAGAGCATGGATCTAGTGACAAAGCGTCAGGCCGAAGTGACAAGGTAGTGTTAGGTACCTATAAAGTGGTTGTAAACCTCAGACAAGAAATATGAACAAAGCATATCCCTCTATAGTGTAAATGGTCTCAATGCAGAGCAGTATGTTTTCTGTCTGCTGCCTTGTTTGTTTTTGACCTGTAAGTCACTTCTAAAAAGTTTTCCTGACACCAAGAGGTAAAATGGGGAGAGAGCTCCAGCACACAGCCGGTGATTGACACAGTTGGCTCTGTTCTTGTGTGCTGTATGAATGGGGGGTGTTTCATTTCTCTCCAAACAGCTCACTGAACTCTGCAGAGTGCAACTTCAGCTCTCCGCCCCCTGCTTTCTGAAAGCTCTGAAAAACTCAGCACTTTGAATGGCTGTAGAGAAGAGAGGGATGTGGATAAAAAGGTACAACTTCTGTAGGAGATTTGTTTCATCGCTATCACCTGAGGCTATTTACTTCACTGGGGATATATAAAGGTTTACAACAATTTTAAAGAGTAACTCCACTTTTGTTAAGAAAAAAAAAAAACATTCCCCCTCTGGGTGATCTATGTACAGTGTAGGGATTTTAACCACTTCAGCCCCGGAAAGGTTCATCCCCTTCCTGACCAGAGCACTTTTTGCGATTCGGCACTGTGTCGCTCTGACAATTGCGAGGTCGGGCAACGTTGTACCCAAACTAAATTGACATCCTTTTTTTAAAAATTATAAAAAAACAAATGTATCCATCAGTTTTGGTCGATATATATTCTTCTACATATTTTTTGTAAATAAAAATCGCAAAGGCGTATATTGATTGGTTTGCGCAAAAGTTGCCGCGCTTACAAACCATGAAAATTCATTTATGGCATTTTTACAGTTTTTTTTTTTACTAGTAACGGCGGCGATCTGAGGTTTTTATCGGGACTGCGATATTGCGGCAGACAGATCAGAGACACTTTTTTGGGACCATTGACATTTATATAGCGATCAGAGCTAAAAATAGCCACTGATTACTGTACAAATGTCACTGGCAGGGAAGGGGTTAACCTGTAGGGCAATCAAGGGGTTAACTGTGTTCCCTAGGTGTGTTCTAACTGTGTGGGGGCGGGGCTGGCAGTGGCATGACAGATCTAACTGATCCCGATAGCAGGGATCAGTAGATCTCTGTCATGCCCACTGATGTAAACACGGCGGTTCCCCGTTTTTCCTGTATGGTAGGCGATCCCAGGTCCCGGCAGACATCAAGTCCGCCCGACCTGCAGCTTGCCCCCTAGCCACACCTGCGCAAATCGCCGTTTATAAACGAGGATTCGTGTTATGCTGCCCTCGGCAGCAGTAAATGTACGCGAACTGGTCTTTAATCGCTTAACAAACTTTGTTCCAGATTCCTACCTTTTGTTATTCTGAAGAAATAGCGGTTTGTCTGCGTCCATGTGCAAAGTGAATCTGTATGGGAGGAGTTTTACAATTATCAATCAGCTGAGGCACCTACAGTACTCTATTGTCACTTTAGATGCAATTTCCCTTTCAGGGGGCATTCCTTACACCACATGCCTCCAGGTAGCCATATTGCATTATATTTTACAGCAAATTACAATGCTGGAGATTGAAAAAGAAAGGTAATTTTTAATGACATTCAATTACAATATGAGTTGAGTCGCAATCGTATACACTATATTTTTTTATAAAGTGGAGTTACTCTTTAGACCCCTTTCACAACGGGTCATTTTTCAGGTGCTGCGATGCTAAAAATAGCTCCTGTACAGCTCCTGACCCCCCCCTCGCATTCTCCCCAATGTGAGAGCCTGAGTGCTTTCACACTGGGCGCGGTGCGCTTGCAGGACAAGAAAAAAAAAAGTCCTGCAAGCCGAATCTTTGGGGCGGTGCTCCTACACCGCCCCCTCCAATGTAATCAATGGGCGGTGCTTCCGAAGCAACTGAACACCATCTCGCCATGCTGTGTCGCTTTTAACCCCTTGTTAACCCCTTCCTAAAAATACCCCGTTCCTGCCTGCATAGAGGCGCCATAGCACTGCCATAATAGCGGCAACGATAAGACTAGCGGCGAATTACCGCTACCACCCCCGCCCCAGTGCGAAAGTAGCCTTAAGGAATCTACTGTACAGTGTGACTGTTTATCTACTTCAAACACAATACTAAGTATATTCTCCTGAAGGAGGAAGCCCGTAATGTCTGACACCATCTAGTTTTCGTTCCTTATTTTCATGGCTGCTACATTTTCTATTCATTGATTTCTATGGTATAGTTGACATTGAGTCGGCTATTCGCATGGGAATATCCATTGTGTAGATCTCGTCAACTCCTTATATTCTCCTGTGTGGACATTGTCGCCTCCGTTTCTCAGTGTTATTAGGTAATGAGATGTTTCTATATGTTGGAGATACTCTTTTGTTAATTTGGATTTTTTGACTATTTTTGACTGCTGTAGATGTATTCTAACAAATGTAATTGGATTTAGATGAAATGAAAAACATATTCTCTTATATGTTAGGAGCCTATATTTTTATATATATTTTTCTATCTTTGTAGTAGAGCTGCACGATTCTGGCCAAAATGAGAATCATGATTTTTTTGCTTAGAATAAAGATCACGATTCTCGCGGCGTAATATATTAAATATACAAAAATTGGGCTAACAGCACTGTTTAGTTTTTTGAAAGGGTAATTTTTCCCAAAAAATTGTGTTTAAAAGTCCGCTGCGCAAACAGCGTGTGACATAAAATATTGCAACAACTGGCATCTTATTCTGTAGGGTCTCTGCTAAAAAAAATATATAATGTTTGGGGGTTCTAAGTCATTTTCTAGCACAAAATAATGGATTTTTATTTGTAAACAGCAAGTGTCAGGAAAGATTTAGTCTTTAAATGGTTAACCCAAACATTTTCCATACAAGGGGAGTTCATTCAGAGTTAATTTCTTTGAAGTAATTATTTTGTATCGGTTTTAGTGTCTTTTATCAATGGTGACTCAAAACTTGGCTCTCTGCCCAGACTTGGAAGTCTCCCCTGAGACTCAAATCGCTCCGACTTGAAAAGACTTCAGGCACTTGCATTGACTTTTATTACTGTCAAGTCGCGCTGAGTCGCCCCACAAGTCGGACCCCATTAACTGCACTGAAAATCGCGGTAATGCCCAATGGAGATCGCGCGGGGGTGGATCAAGATCGCGATTTTAATACGATTAATCGTGCAGCTCTACTTTGTAGGATCATA
>BLSH010226082.1:461496-505194 GCA_018402905.1 Glandirana rugosa
ACATCGTCGGTACTTTTATTCCTTGCTTTTGATCTACCACAGTCTGTAATGCCCGAAGGAGGAAGTCCTCGTATATGAATCATAACACAAACTTCATCTATTTGTCAGTGTGACATGTCATCTAAGGAATTCCGATGAAAGCGTGACCCCGCCCCCACCATCGCCATTTCGCGGCGATCAGAATAACGGTGATAATACCGTCACGGTACCGCGGAGATACGTCCGTCCTTGCCCCATAAAAATCCTTCCCCAATTGTTCCCCAATTTTCGCTGTGTCGTACCGCTCTACCACAAGTCAACGAAGCCTTCGTGGCGGGCAACTAATGTAACCTCCCCCGCCACATCCTGGGCGGTGCTTCCGAAGCAACTGAACACCATCTCGCCATGCTGTGTCGCTTTTAACCCCTTGTTAACCCCTTCCTAAAAATACCCCGTTCCTGCCTGCATAGAGGCGCCATGGCACTGCCATAATAGTGGCAATAAGACTAGCGGCGCTTTACCGCTACCACCCCCGCCCCAGTGCGAAAGTAGCCTTAAGGAATCTACTGTACAGTGTGACTGTTTATCTACTTCAAACACAATACTAAGTATATGCTCCTGAAGGAGGAAGCCCGTAATGTCTGACACCATCTAGTTTTCGTTCCTTATTTTCATGGCTGCTACATTTTCTATTCATTGATTTCTATGGTATAGTTGACATTGAGTCGGCTATTCGCATGAGAATATCCATTGTGTAGATCTCGTCAACTCCTTATATTCTCCTGTGTGGACATTGTCGCCTCCGTTTCTTAGTGTTATTAGGTAATGAGATGTTTCTATATGTTGGAGATACTCTTTTGTTAATTTGGATTTTTTGACTATTTTTGACTGCTGTAGATGTATTCTAACAAATGTAATTGGATTTAGATGAAATGAAAAACATAATCTCTTATATGTTAGGAGCCTATATTTGTATATATATTTTTCTATCTTTGTAGTAGAGCTGCACGATTCTGGCCAAAATGAGAATCACGATTTTTTTGCTTAGAATAAAGATCACGATTCTCGCGGCGTAATATATTAAATATACAAAAATTGGGCTAACAGCACTGTTTAGTTTTTTGAAAGGGTAATTTTTCCAAAAAAACTGTGTTTAAAAGTCCGCTGCGCAAACAGCGTGTGACATAAAATATTGCAACAACCGGCATCTTATTCTGTAGGGTCTCTGCTAAAAAAAATATATAATGTTTGGGGGTTCTAAGTCATTTTCTAGCACAAAATAATGGATTTTTATTTGTAAACAGCAAGTGTCAGGAAAGATTTAGTCTTTAAATGGTTAACCCAAACATTTTCCATACAAGGGGAGTTCATTCAGAGTTAATTTCTTTGAAGTAATTATTTTGTATCGGTTTTAGTGTCTTTTATCAATGGTGACTCAAAACTTGGCTCTCTGCCCAGACTTGGAAGTCTCCCCTGAGACTCAAATCGCTCCGACTTGAAAAGACTTCAGGCACTTGCATTGACTTTTATTACTGTCAAGTCGCGCTGAGTCGCCCCACAAGTCGGACCCCATCAACTGCACTGAAAATCGCGGTAATGCCCAATGGAGATCGCGCGGGGGTGGATCGAGATCGCGCAGGGGTGGATCAAGATCGCGATTTTAATACGATTAATCGTGCAGCTCTACTTTGTAGGATCATACCTTATAAAAAAACTTTGTGCCATTGCCTCCCCTGAGGAAGCCTCTAGTAAGGTGAAACGCGTTGGGAAAGGATCCAGCAACACCTACCATCTTGCGCTCCCACCCTACCCCTTTGCTTTGGACTATCCTGGTGTGTTTGTTTCAGACCGGGAGGGGGGAGACTTGAAGTCTAACAGTGTGCTCATCCATGAAGGCATACCTATGTGGCACACATTCTTATCTCTCTCTTTTTTGTTTTGTTATATATAGCCCTTGTAGGCATTTTTTATAACATGTACTAATAAAATGTGTTTTTTATAATGTCTAGTGTGTAGGCTCATTTTTCCAGACATGCAGAGTTCTGACCGACACTATCACAGTCCCATTTTCCCTAGGGGATTTGCTTATCCTCATTCTATACTATTTACAATATTAATTTACTTTAACCTAAATTTTGGCACAAAAAATATTCATTTATTATGGAACCGGGGTTTCACATTATGTTTTTTTTTTTGTTTTTTTTGCATACCAGGTATGGCACGCATCCCCTATATGCATGTCTCTGGTCCCTAGAGGGATTGATGAAGAGATATATGATCTACAGAGGCCTCCTATGTGGGTACGATATATCAACATTAATGCATGCTAATTCCTTGCAGAATACCTTTGAATCCTGGAATTGAATTCTTATGTAACAGTAAAGGATGTAAAAAAAGCACCCCTTAAAATAGAAAATAATGTGAAAAACACAGTACACCACTGCACCCCAACGTTAAAAATAAAAAGAAATATTACTCTGATAGCCATAATCATGCATATAGGGGATGCATATAATACCTGGTATGCAAAAAAAATATATATCTTTCAGGAGCCCAAGGGTTATAATCCACTTTGTGTGCACCAAATGCCTTTACAAACCCAGATATTACATAGTAAAAGTAGCAGTGACATCATCCCTGTAACTACAGGAGGAGGCAGAGAGAAGACCAGTCATTCTTGCACAAGTATAGAAAGAACAGCAGTGAGTGGTCTTTATTAGAGGAAGCTCCTGCACAGAGGGAAAGACTCACACTGGATTATTGCACAGATCTAAAGACATACACAAAACACACCAAGTAAGAAAACAAACATATCTCTCGCATATACACAATATACCAGGGCTCGACAAATCCCAGGCGCCAGGTCGCAATGGCTAGAAATAGCATCCTGGCGCCTGGGCTTTTGTCAGCCCATTCACTGCTGACATCGGCTCGCGCTCCAAGCTGAGCGGGTCTCAGAGGCAATCCTCGTCCTAAAGGGGCTGGGCCGAGCTGTGTAACTGATTGGACGGGATCGGTGTGTCCCCTGTCTGGGGGGGGGGGGGGGGATCAGATGTCAGGGGCAGGCCCTGTGTGAAGGAGGGTGTCTCTGTCTAAATTGGGCAGTGCAGGGTGTAGCGGGCAGTCAGTAGTCTGCTCTCGGGGTGATTGGGCTGGAGGAGGATGGAGCATCGCCACCATGGGCTGCATGGTGAGCGCCTCAAAGACAAACCTGCTGTTCCACAAACCCCACGCGCCCCTGGCTATGTATCCCGGGCTCAGCTTGCCCATCTGCGGGCCCAGTATAGCGGGTGCCACCGGGTAGAGGGGAGGGAGGAGGGCGTACACACGTCTGCTCTCCTCCCCTTCTTGTTGCTGACCCAGACGTGATGTGTATGACCCATGGCCATCAAGGCCGGGAAAGAATGTGATGCAGCGCAATCTGCGTTGCATTACATTTAGCGGGGCACGGGGAAGACATCCAGGGTCTTTTAGACCCTGGATGTCTCATTAAAGAGAACCGGTCACCAAATAAATCACCACATAGGGGACTTTGTTACCTTAAAGCAGAGCTCCAGTCCCTGCACCAAAAAATTTAAAGTCAGCAGCTACAAATACTGTAGCTGCTGACTTTTACTATTAGGGCATTACCTGTCCAGGGATCCCGTGGTGTCCTCCCCCATATCGGCTTGAATCGGCTCTCGGGTGCTGGCGCTGTCATCCTGGGTAAGGGAAAAACGCTGCACTACCTCAATGGGCCGGCTGCGGCGAGAGCCAAACATCCAGCTGAGTTTACCGCGGCAAACTCAGCAGGAAGTGGAAGCAGGTATTTGTCAAAACCAGGTATCCGCTCCCCCCACAAGGTGCCATATGTGGCACTGGAGGGGGGGGGGGGGGGGGAGGAGGTAGACAAGCGGAGCTCTGCTTTAAAGTGGTTGTCAATTCGTGATAACCACTTTAACCTACAGATAAGCCTATAATAAGGCTTACCTGTATGTGCCCTGCATATCTTCCAAACCTGCACGGTTCAGGAGATATGCAGTGTACTGCTAATGCTGACGTCATTTCGGCACATGCACAGTGAAGAAACGGCCTCCGTGCCATTTCTTCACTGTGATTGTGCCGTGACTGCCGACTCCCGCTCGCATACGCAGGAGTGACGTCAGCGTGGCTCCGACAATCACAGCACTGGAGCCCGGGCTGTGATTGGCCGGAGCCGAGGACCAGGAAGTGGCATGTTACCAGTCACTGCGGTGTGCCGAGACCGCTGCAACAGCTTTGTTTCAAGGTAAGTATTCCATAATGAGCTAATATGCGATGCACACTAGCTCATTATGCCTTTCTCTTGCAGGGTTTTTTTTTGGGGGGTGGGGAGCGGTGACTTGACAACCACTTTAAAACATTTTTTTTCTATTGTAAAAATGTAAACGTTACACCCAAGCACATAAAATCCCCCCAGCATATAAAAAACCGAGGCATCCCCACCCCCACATATGCACACATACAAACGTAAACGCACACGTTAGGGCATCTACGCCTGAAAACATTGATTGCAATACACGTTAGATATCGCCGCACACGCCAGAATGAGAGCAATAATTCTAGTACCAGGACCTCCTTTGTAAAGCTAAATAAAGCTTTGTTAAACTGACTTTTCAGCTGGGCTCCTAGATTCGAAGCAACTTGGTCAAGCCCTGCAATATACAGTATGTTCAGTGCAGATTTCTGCCTTAAGCCAATCAAAGAAAGGATACAAAAAGATTATAGTCCCTATTTACAATATTGGTGTATGGGGCTCTGGAAAGGAGGAGGAATACAAAGACTGGACAGTCAGGAATCCTCACCAGGCACCAGCACTGCAGGTGTTACAGCACTTTCCATGGGCAAAAACACAAGATTAGATTTACTTTACAAGTGAGAGTATAGGGAAGAATGAGGAATACAGCAGGGAGCTGATATCTGTCTTTGTTCCTGTGCCTGAATGGACTTAGTACATAAGGCACGGATTCCACATTCTCCCCCTCAGATTCCTTCTGCATTGTCTGTGAACAAGGCCGCATTGTTGGTGGGAAAGTGACAGTATGCGATATCGCAGCCTTCCATCCTCCTCACACATCTACTGATCTCTCCAGTCTGCAGGCATTCATCTGTTCTGTACATTGTACATAAGAGGGGTCCTAGGGGGGAACACTGGGGTTGACCCTAAGCGTCTACTGGCCGACTGCCCCCCTTATTCCAGGTTGGGGGACACAGGAATCACAGAAACATCACAGATATCTGAGGGATGCCATCCTAAGGTTGTTTCATCCGCTAGAAAGCATCACTTAGCGCCATTATTAGTTACTAAAGCAGATACTTCATTCTCTAGAAGGGGAACTCCAGCCTCAAACATAATTTTCACTTGCTTTCCTTGCAATGAGCCAGCAGCTCATCTTCTGGCCAAGAACCTGACACCACAGAAGACCATGTCTTCTCCATGAGTGGCCTCCAGCATTCATATCTCATGATGAACACACAAGAGACCAGAGAGATGCGTTTTATTTCCTGCTTCAGTCTTAGGAAGCTGTGACATTCTAAAAAGCAAGAGTGCCAGTCACAGGATCAAGAATTCAAACCTCTCCACTTGTTTCCTTACAGACGACAGAGAACACCATAACACGTATATGAAAAAAAAACGTTTGAGATCTCAACAGCAATAACGAGGTCATGTGTGGTCACCGTGGATGTAAGCACTAAGCTGAGTCGCCCTTTCATTTCACCTCTAATATAAATTAGATTATAATCCCTGATCAACTATTTCTCAAGATCCCTCCCCTAATGTTTCTAACCAATGGAGGACACGTCAGGTCACATGCACAGCCATCATTATTACACTACACAGTGTATGCAGAGATCCTAATGCACAATCTTCTTGGATATCAGCGGGGAGATTTATTTTAGCCAGGCCTGAGCTGTTGCTGTCCTCTGTTGGAGATTACACCAGACATTCGAGCTCCAGGTCCTGGGTAGCTTCTGCTCCTCAGCCTCACACAGCTTCCGAGCCCATCTGCTAACACAGATGATCATTCTCTGAGCAGCAATTACACACAACGGCCCAGGGAAAACCAAGGCCTACATATACTCAGTATGATTAGAGCAGAATTAGAAATACTCAGAGGAGGTTGTGTGATATTTGTGATTTAAATTCAGGGATCAGTGACCACATGGCATGGTATTTATCCACCAGCCTCATGGGAGTCTGCCAATGCCCACAAATACAAAACAAGGGGCTGGGCCGTCTACATTATTCCAAGTTTTGGCTGGCCTGACTTTATTTTTTAGGCAGTGTGCTAAACAGATTCCTCTATACCAGGGGTCTCCAAACTTTCTAAACAAAGGGCCAGTTTACTGTCCTTAAGACTTTTGGGGGGCCAGGCTATGGCATATGGGAGTAGAAAAGGTCCTGATGTCAGTGGAAAAATGCAATGCCCCATCTTTGGTGTCATTGAGAGGAATTGTGCCCTATCGTTGGTGTCATTGGGAGAAAATTTGCCCCATTATTGCTGCAATTGGGAGGAATTGTGCCCCATCATTGGGGTCAGTGGGGGGGGGGGGGGGTCATATCCCATTGTTGGCATCAGTGGATGAAATAGTGCTTCAAGGGCAGGATAAAAGCAAGCAAAGGGCCACATTGGCCCCCCGGGCCACACTTTGGAGCCCACTGCTCTATACATACAAAGTGGATGTAGGAATCTCCCTACTTGGCACATTGTATTCTGACAGCAGCACACGCCGCTCTCAGAATACACTGATTAGCAGGCTGCAGCACAGCAGCATATCCCTTAAAGCGGAACTGTACTGCACCTGAGGAACACAAGCCAAAAACACTATTTAATTCATTTTAGAATTCAAAACATCCATCCATATCCCTATGCTTTATTTTGCTGAAAAAAATCCTTTGAAAAACACCCCCTTAGCATTCCTGGCCATGGCCATCTTGAGTAAGGACAATGATTCATGTAGCATTTACTTCCTGGAATCTATTTACCCTTAACACATGAATGCAGGTAGGAAGGTGTGCTCGGCTTAGAAAACACCTTGTCCCCTCCTAAAGGCACCTGGGATGTATGATGAAATTTTCCTAGACATGGAAACCAGGAAGTAACCGAAGAAATGGAGAAAAATGTCTAAAGCAAGTAAATGGCATGCGTTCCTGTCTATTTACTAATGCTAGCAGCATAAGGATTACAAATAGTTGATTGAGAAAGTGAAGTTCCGCTTTAAAGCAGACCGTAAATTATGCAATTTTCTTTCTGTCCACCATTGGTAAAAGGAAAGAAAATAGCTTTATTCCCCCAACATCATAGTCAGTGTTGATGGGGGAATTCCTCCTGCAGTGCTATTGTGCTCTGTCGCCAGGAAGCTATAGCTGCCGGCAGTAATCACATGTAAAAAATCTGAGAGGCAGGTTGCACCCATGTTGACTAATGGATCAACTTTGGTACAACTACCCTGTCCATAGATAGATCGAATCTCAGCCAGTTCTTGCTGAACCAGCCGAGATTCAATCCATCTATGGTCAGCTTTACACAAAAGTCAATTAAACAGTCAACTTCTATTGCATGGGGGAGCCCACACACTGGTCAAAATTCTGCTAACCCCTGTTGAACGAACTGAATTTCGATCAGTGTATGGCCAACTTTAAGCCCTGGTTCACATAGGAGCGATGCGGGAACCAGCGCTATAATAGAGACGGTTCCTGCATCGCTCCTCTCCCACAGTCCGTTCACACTGCCTTATGCGAACTGCTGGCGGGTGTCATTACAAAGTTAATGACACCCCCAGTTTTCTTCACAGATCCCAGTGCAAACTGTGCACCCGCACATAAATCTGTACCTTTTTTTTGTGAATCTAATGCGAGTTCAGCCATACAAGTGTATGGCTGAACTCGCACTGCTCAGAGATCGCATGTGATCGGCACCCACAGTGCAGGTGCGAATCACATGCAATCTCTGAGGATCGCATTAGTCTGAACCTGGGCTGAAACTCCATTCTCTGAAAGTCTTACAAGTTAACACTATATTATCAGAAACATATTGCACACAAAAAGTGCACCAATATGGAAGTTTTATGGATTTATTAATGGTAATTCAAAACAGTGACTCGCTTCATGATTGCTATTGTAAAGTGAGTTAGTAGGACTCTTCCAATGGAGTAAGATATGCCAGGATTCACCTTCAGGAGCCAACTTACTGCTTTATGAATATCCTGGATTGTGCAGCGTTGCTCCCCTCAGATCGGCTCCTGGAAAGGCTTTATTGTGTTATCTTCCTCCAGCTTCTGTGCTTTAATTGCTATTAACAACTGGATATTAGCACTCTGCTGGTACAAACTGGTGTCTGCTTTATGCTTACAATGTAAAACTGATAGTGACAAGTCTTCCCTAAATACTCCCATGAAGTCTGGGGATTTGTAATTCGTTCTAAGGAAAAGGTTTTTTGTGGCTGTCACCACTGTTAATCATAGGTTTATTATTGTGCTGAACTCTTTCATATTTAGCATTTCATATGTAGCAGACAAGATGCTGGAAGACTTAGCCCATGTTTATACTGCCTGAGCCCATGTCTTTCTTCACTCAGCCCAGTTTTGTCCTCCATCAACCCATGTCTGTCCTTTCGGTAAGCTGGCCATACAATGATCAAAATTCAGCTGATCCAGCAAGGAACGCCTGAATTTCAATCAGTGTTTGTGGGCTGCCCCATTTGACATAAGTCAATTGCTTAAATTGGGGAAGGGACATGTTGGAAATGTTTCCATCAACCAGCAGCTGCAGCCACTGATCTGTGTATTCTGACAGCGGTAATATCCCGGCAGTGGGGATTCCTCCATCCGCCTAGTTTGTGTGGATAGAGGAATCCCGCTAGATGAATGAAAAAAAACAAAGGTTGGCCATACACGGTGCAAATTTCTTTCCTGCAACCACGGGTTGCAGGACAGAAATTTGCATGATTCCCGCATCAACACAGACAGTGCTGACAGAGGAATCAGCCATTGTCTACTCCTAGTGGGGCGGGTGGGAGAAGCCATCCCCGCCGGGAGAAGAAAATTATTATCGCAAGAGCAGTGTTAATTTTGACATCAAATTTTGATTTAGTTTTAGTCTTTTGACTAAAATGCCATTTTAGTTTTAGTCGTATTTTAGTCACTTGAATTGTTTTAGTCGTGTTTTAGTTGACTAAAATTTACAGTACATTTTAGTCAACTAAAATCGAATGGGTTTAGTTACATTTTAATGCATTATTTAAGCAATTCTTTAGAACTGCCAAACTCATTATATACTCCTGGAGTAAAAATCAAACAATACCCCTTTCTCACGATAAGCCCGCTGGGACCCGCCTGTGCGTTTTTTTAGGGGGATCCAAACAGGCCACCCATTCATCTCTATGGGCAGGCGGATGTCAGAGGAGATGTGTCTGCTGACACCTGTCTGTCATCCGATCTGACAAGATCCGCTCAAAATAGACGTATGGGCGATACGTTGGCCTTCTGTCCAACGGATCGGATCGGAGGGAATCGGATAAAAACGGACATGCAGTCTGTATTCATCTGATCTGCCCATAGAGGAGAGCGGGGATCTGATAGGTCCGTCCCTGCACAGTGAGCGGAGACAGACCTGTCATCTGCCGGCTCAGCGGAGATCGACAGAGCAACCCACCACTGAGCTGGCGGACTCAGCTGAGCGGATCCGCCCCATGTGAAAGGGGCCTGTCTTGATAAATAAAACCAAGTTTCATAAATAAACAAATATATTGCTTTTTGACAAACAGAAGTGCAACTTGAAATGAAACCCAAAAAACTGTAAACTCTATGGGCTGTAATGCACTTATTACCTGAATATATTGCCAACATTATATATTAAGAAAAAATAAGAAATGCATTTTTCTTTTCTTTTAGCAGCTTAGTAGATGCCCCCTACGTATTCTTATGTGATAGTTCAGTGTTAATATTGACGTCAAAATTTCAATTTTGTTTTAGTCTTTGGACTAAAATGACATTTTAGTTTTAGTTGTATTTTAGTCATTTCAATTGTTTTAGATTTGGTCCTATTTTAGTAGACGAAAAATATTTTAGTTAACTAAATTAACACTGCGCAAGAATCCGGCTAGCTGGTTGCACCCAAGTTGATCGATCGATCGATCTACTTGCCCATTAACAGTTTGAATTTCGGTCGGTTCCTACTAAACCAGCCAAGATTCTAACTATGTATGACCAGCCAAATGCTGGCCATACGCTATACGAAAAATCAGACAAACGAGTTTTCGAAAAAACTAAACACATGGTCGTGAAAGCAAAAGATTTTGCCATCATGTAATGACCGAAATGTGATCGATAAATCTTTCAACTTACATAAATGAATGCGTTTTTCATTCGTTTTGTCATAAGCCCAGGGCAAACTGTTTGGGCGAGAAACACATTAACCTTTCAATTTAACGTCCGTTCGGCTGAAGTTTTCCAAAACTTTCCTTCGATTTTTCGGCTCAAAAACATCACAACCAATTTTCGACCTGTGCCCATTAACTGGACGATAAACAAACGAACTGTCCAAATGACAGATTTTCAAACGATTTTTCGTCTAGTGTATGGCCAGTTTTAGTACTCCTCCCATGTACAGCTGACATCAGGTGATCGGAGTGGGTGGAGGAAAGCAGTATGACAATATGAAATCAGCTGATCTGAGTGTTGCAGCACTGTGTACATGTGATGACATGCAGTACACAGCTTGTTACCAATGTACTACAATGCAAGGGGTATAATTACAGGCTCCTGCATTGTGTCCGTATATTATATGTGATTAGTCATAATAAATGACTACATAGAGTTTACATCTCCCCAGACTGAGGCCGCATGGGTTGCCTGTAAACATTATCACACCCCTCCCATCCTTGACCCAAATCTACAGCTTTCCAGTTCTGGGCATTTCACACTTTTGTATGAGAAATAACCTGGGCAGAGCTGCAATAATTCCCGCACACCGGAAACAATGCAGCGGGTGCCTCACTTATTTCAGCCCCTGACTATTGCTAAGGGAAGCACATGTGTCCTGGTTTCTGAGCTTAGACTGAATGCCTCCTGAATTCTACGTACTATTCTGGTATATGGGGTTATACCACCAGCCATCATGAAATGTCAACCATGACGCAATAAAAGACTGATTAATCAATAAGGCTGGTTAACAAAAAAAAAAAAAAAAAAAAAAAAAAAAAAGAAAACCATGGAAATGTTTCTATGGGGAAAATCATAGAATGGCTGTGGGTTGATGGATAGACTTTCAGTAAAGGGATTTTGTGATCGCAGTACTTGTACTCTCTTATGATGCTGCTAGGTTTTATACCCCTGCAGTGTGCGGAGCTGGGTGCAGAGGATTTGGTACCCTGGCACACAAGATCCTGACATTGTGAATGGGAATGACAGCTGTGCTGCAGAGGTGCCTGCATTATGCTACACACTGCTCCCTGCACTCATTCACACATGTGAAGGGGTTAATTGGTGACCTTTCCCATCACTATAGCCCAGGTGACGTATTTAACACAATGCACAGAAATAACTGAGTGTACAAAGGGGGGGACCCAGGCCAGCAGAGTTTAATGTATGCATGCCTCTTCTCCTCCCCCAAACTACTCAATTCCCACACACAGGAATGCAAACAGCAAACAATGAGCTGCATGCAGCCTGTGCTCTCCACCATTCCCAGCACATCCACACTACAAATCCCAGGACACAAAACATGAATGACTGACCTGTCCAGCTCGTCCAGATTGCTCCCTGATGCCATCCTGGCTGCAGATGAAGGTGCTGCGTGGAGACTGGAGAAAGCTGCTAGTACAGCATCAGTCCCTCCCTCCATGCTGCTCTATGACTGCAGAGACAGGCGGTGGGGTGCTCGCCAACTCTCTACAATGAGGTGCACTAGCCACCTGGGCTCCTCATCCTGTGCCCAGGATCCTGCGCTATTCACACCCCTTCCAGGTAACAGGAGCACATTACAGGCAAGACATCCACCAAGCTACTGTACTGGAAGCCCTGACCCCTGCAACTCTGGGACTGCCACAAGACAAGCCCTTCAGCTGTTCATTTGCAGGCAAAGGGAGGGGAAGAGCCATAAGGCAGTGTCAGAGGGAGGAGGGGTTGGCTTGGCCTCTCAGGGCATATTGTTCTCCTATTTCAACTTGTGTGAGCTTCAAAGGATTGATTCAGCTTTCTCCCAGACACACAGAGCCCATGCTGGAGAGGGCATTCATAGCAAGGCATGCTGATGGACAGCTGTGATGACGCTCCAAGCCACAGACAAGGGATTCTCCATCAGCCCCATACAATGCTGTGCTGCCAGCCCACACCAGCACTGAGAGCAGAGGGCAACCAAAGCCATGCTGGGGTCACCTGAATGCTGCAGCACAACCTTATGTGTTCTATACACTGAGCATCGTATGGTGGTACTACCCTATGTATTCTATATACTGAGCATCATATGGTGGGCACTACCCTATGTATTCTATACACTGAGCATCATATGGTGGTACTACCCTATGTATTCTATATACTGAGCATCATATGGTGGGCACTACCCTATGTATTCTATATACTGAGCATCATATGGTGGGCACTACCCCATATATTCTATATACTGAGCATCATATGGTGGGCACTACCCTATGTATTATATACACTGAGCATCATATGGTGGTACTACCCTATGTATTCTATATACTGAGCATCATATGGTGGTACTACCCTATGTATTCTATATACTGAGCATCATATGGTGGTACTACCCTATGTATTATATACACTGAGCATCATATGGTGGTACTACCCTATGTATTCTATATACTGAGCATCATATGGTGGGCACTACCCTATGTATTCTATACACTGAGCATCATATGGTGGTACTACCCTATGTATTCTATATACTGAGCATCATATGGTGGGCACTACCCTATGTATTCTATATACTGAGCATCATATGGTGGCACTACCCTATGTATTCTATATACTGAGCATCATATGGTGGTACTACCCTATGTGTCTATACATTGGCCCCCATATAGAAGGACAGTCTTGAGTGTCTATATTGACCCCCATATTGGAGGCACAGATCTGTGTGTCTATTCACAGACCCCCATATTGGAGGCATAGCCCCCCCCCCCAATCCATGCGCTCGGCCACCTAATCTACATGCAGGGCGCCAGACGCATGGATTTTTTAAGAAGCACATGATTAGAGCCTGAGGATCTAATTGGCTTCAAAAAAGGGTGGGCTTGGGGTGCAGCGCACTGTGCCCAGGCTGGGAGGAGAAGTGACGGCCGAGACATGGAGGGGGGAAGCCGCTGCCACAACCATGACCTGCACAGGGTAAGTGCGGGGCTGACGGGGGCCTGGCAGGCGAGAGGGTGAGCCAGCGACTGGGGTGGGTGGTGTTGTCAATGGTATGCGGTGGCAGGCTGGAGTGACGACAGGGGGGTGGTGTGGTGGGTTTGGAGCAATGGGGGGGTGTTTGTCTGCAGCAACACGCCCTCCCCCGACCGATGGAGCACCAGCCACCACTGCTATATATTGAGCCCTATATTACCGACAGAGCTCTGTGTGTCTATACATTGAGCTCCATATTACTGAAACAGCCTATTTTGTCTATGCATTGAGCCACATATTGCTGGCAAAGTCCTGAGTGTCTATAAATTGAACTCTATATTACTTGCATAGCCCTATGTGTCAATACATCCAGCCCAATTTTACTGGCATAGCTGTATGTGTCTACACATCGAGCGAAATATAAATCTCACAGCCCTGTTGCGTTTATATATTGAGCCCTATACTACTGGCACAACCTTGTGTGTCTATACACTGAACTCCATATTATTGGCACAGCCCTGTGTCTATACATTTAGCCCAGTACCAGCCCAGGGTTCGGCTATACTGTCACTGTGATGACACTATAGAGTCCTCTTCTGTGAATACATTTCTAATCAGCAATGCTTGTCTGTGATGTTACACATGAGATCTTCCTGAGAGATGTTCTTCGCCTGAGTCACGTATCTGCCCACATCAGAACAGGCCCAGACAGGCAGACAACACTGTGATTAACCCTCTCCTGCAGCACTGCACATGATCTTCAGAAATGGAAAGGCATGTATACCCATACCTTCCAGAGCCTGTTGTACTATATGGGGATCATGTGATACCCAATTCCACTGGCATTTTACTTTCTCTAAGTGCAGCAGGAGAACAGTAAAGACCCATGTGAGAAAGGGTTAGAACCTCTGTTAGATGGAGTCTAGATTGGGAGGATTTCACCTTACATCCTATCCCAGTGACAGGGGATCAGAGGGCCCTGAATTGATGGCAAATGTCTCCAAAGAGAAAGATACCCCTAGTTCTCTCTGCAGACAGACGAGTACCATTACAACGGGTACTTTACATGCAGCACATCTCAACGACTTATCCAAGAATTGTATCTACAGAAAAATGCTGACTGAACATCCTTTAACAACAGAAGAGGTCACAATGACAACGGTGGTACAGCAAGCACTGGGATCATGTATTTACACAGCAAAGAAAACTGAACTTCGCCGCGGTCACAGGAATGTGTCCAATGCATATCCAATACACCCCAGGTCTCATTAGTGAGCTTTATTGGAGGGTTTACACTCACCGGTCACTTTATTAGGTACACCTGTTCAATTGCTTGGCAACACAAATTGCTAATCAGCCAATCACATAGCAGCAACTCAATGCATTTAGGTATCTAGACGTGGTGAAGACAACTTGCTGAAGTTCAAACCGTGGCAATTTTCGACCGACCAATACACGTCTGATGACCTGGCGAATAAAATTCCCAGTTTTCGTGGGTAACCTATATACATCCCCCATTTATGTGCGGGAACCTGGCATCGCCCTGTTTGCTCTTTAGGTGCTTGCCGACGCATCTATTGGAGCATGCCATTGCTGCATATATTCCTTTTATACTTATGATGATTCTATACATATGCACCCATCTCTTCCCCTGAAGAAGGAAGGAACATAAATTTCCAAAATGCGTAGGGTTGCTCGGTGAATATCCACAAGAATTTTGGCCCTTCACCTTATCAGGGCCAACAGGATGTTCTAATTGCTCCAAGCTTTTAGGGTGCTCTAATTGTATGTATCTTTGATGTCCTCATGCGATGGATTTTAGGATGTGATGTAGTTTAGAGCATGTAGTCAACCTTCATTTATCAATTCTAATAAAATTGTGCGTACTTTTTACATTTTTGTTATATATCTTTTCTGTTTTTCACATTCTGCCTTAAAAGTCCCAATTGGGGTAATCATTTTCTACAATTAGTAGTTCAAACCGAGCGTCAGAATGGGGAAGAAATGTTATTTAAGTGACTTTGAATGTGGAAAGGTTGTTGGTGCCAGACAGGCTGGTCTGAGAATTTCAAAAACTGCTGATCTACTGGAATTTTCACACACAACCATCTCTAGGGTTTACAGAGAATGGTCCGAAAAATAGAAAATATCCAGTGAGCGGCAGTTGTGTGGTCGAAAGTGCGTTGTTAATGTCAGAGGTCAGAGGAGAACGGGCAGACTGGTTCGAGATGATAGGAAGTCAACAGTAACTTAAATAACCACTCGTTACAACCAAGGTATGCAGAATATCATCTCTGAAAACACAACACACCTAGAAGCAGATGTGCTTCAGCAGCAGAAGACCACACCGGGTGCCACCAAGTCTCGATTTCAGCCGCAACATTCAGATGGTAGGGTCAGAATTTGGAGTAAACATGAAAGCATGGATCCACCCTGTCTTGTATCAACGGTTCAGGCTGGTGGTGGTGTAATGATGTGGGGGATATTTTCTTGACACACTTTGGGCCTCTTAGTACCAATTGAGCATCATTTAAATGCCAAGGACTACCTGAGTATTGTTGCTGACCATGTCCATCCCTTGATGACTACAGTGTACCCATCTTCTGATGGCTCCTTCCAGCAAGATAATGTACCATGTCACAAAGCTCCAATCATCTCACCACTGGTTTCTTGAACATGACAATGAGGTCACTGTACTCCAATGCCCTCCACAGTCACCAGATCTCTTAAATCTATGCCACCAAGAATTAAGGCAGTTCTGAAGGCAAAATGGGGTCTAACCCGGTACTAGCAAGGTGTACCTTATAAAGTGGCTGGTGAGTGTATATACATAATAATGACCAGAAAATAGAATCACACTAATCAGCTGGCACATTCGCACATGCTATTCAGTAAGTTAAATAGCAGGCATATTTGATTTGATTTAGACAACACTTCCAGAGTTGCAGTGAGTGATATTCAGACCAGAATCGTGATATACGCGCGACTGAGGCTTTTCCATTGATATTTATGGCAATACAAATGTTCCAGAAACGCCCAAATATGCCCGATTCGCGCAATAAAAATACCTCAACCTTGTTTGAGCTTCAGACATTTTTTAGTGGAGATGTGAACCATCTCCATAGAGAAACATTGATTTTTTTCCCCTCAGGTGTGAATGGGGTCTTAGACCCCAAGGTGGATGCTTCCTCTGCCTCTCTGGTGTCTCCTTATCATCTGAGCTCCTGGGGCCCTCACCTTCTATGCTGCATTTACCTGCAAAAGTAATCCCCGCGAACTGCCATTACAGCTTCTTCTAAGGGCCCAATGTCTTTAGTTATTGAGCCAGCAAGTCTCAAGGCCTTGCCATATGATGGAGGGGGGTGGCATATCAGCACACAGACACAAAATTATTTTTTTATCAATTCTTTTTTAATATAAATGTATTGGGCGCATATCACTTGCACAATCAGTCTTGCTTTGGGATGGGTCAGCCAAAGAGAACCATTAATACCCACAGATATACAATTGTTTCCTGATCTGACTCTATTTCTATCATGTGTCTATGGGGACCCTAAATCACTGTTTGGTTGCTAATCACAGTGGAGCTTGTAATGAAATACAAAATAGACGTGTCTGTGTTCCCATAAAAACAGATGTCAGCTGATCTAACTGTATTTATATGGAATCTGATTGGTTGAAAACATTCTCAGGATTTTGTCCCTCAAGCTTCGTATTGCAGCATCTTGCTGATCAGGTTGGTTATGTTACAGCAAGTCAGGAAAAGTTTTGAAATATCTTTGCTGCTATTTGCACAATCAGCTCACAGTTATCATGACAGTGCTAAGAAATCATTACAAAAGGGCTGGCTGAACTGTGAAATCTTTAGTGCAGAGCTGCAATTTTAATTTGTACTTGTGAATTAATTTGCTTACCTCATTGGCTTCATTTCTCATGTGAAGCTAAATCAATATGAGAACTGAAACAGGGGAATTCCTACACTGCAGTACTATACAGTGCCTTGAAAAAGTATTCATACCCCTTGAAATTTTCCACATTTTGTCATGTTCCAACCAAAAAGTAAATGTATTTTATTGGGACTTTATGTGATAGACCAACACAAAGTGGCACATAATTGTGAAGTGGAAGGAAAATGATAAATGGTTTTCCAAATTTTTTACAAATAAATATGTGAAAAGTGTGGCGTGCATTTGTATTCAGCCCCCTTTACTCTGATACCCCTAACTAAAATCTAGTGGAATCAATTGCCTTCAGAAGGCCCCTAATAAGTAAATAGAGTCCATCTGTGTGCAATTTAATCTCACTATAAATACAGCTGTTCCGTGAAGCCCTCAAGAGGTTTGTTAGAGAACCTTAGTGAACAAACAGCATCATGAAGGCCAAGGAACACACCAGACAGGTCAGGGATAAAGTTGTGAAGTTTGAAGCAGGGTTAGGTTATAAAAAAAATATTCCAAGTTTTGAACATCTCACAGAGCACTGTTCAATCCATCATCCGAAAATGGAAAGAGTATTACACACCTGCAAACCTACCAAGACGTGGCCGTCCACCTAAACTGACAGGCCGGGGTAAGGAGAGCATTCATCAGAGAAGCAGCCAAGAGGCCCATGGTAACTCTGGAGGAGCTGCAGAGATCCACAGCTCAGGTGGGAGAATCTGTCCACAGGACAACTATTAGTCGTGCACTCCACAAATCTGTTTTTTATGGAAGAGTGGCAAGAAGGAAGCCATTGTTGAAAGAAAGCCATAAGAAGTCCTGTTTGTGAAAAGCCATGTGGGGGACACAGCAAACATGTGGAAGAATGTGCCCTGGTCAGATGAGACCAAAATTGAAGTTTTTGGCCTAAAAGGAAAACGCTATGTGTAGTGGAAAACTAACACTGTACACATCACGCTGGACACACCATCCCTACTGTGAAACATGGTGGTGACAGCATCATGTTGTGGGAATGCTTTTGTTCAGTAGGGACAGGGAAGCTGGTCAGAGTTCATAGGAAGATGGATGGAGCCAAATACAGGGCAATCTTAGAAGAAAACTTGTTAGAGTCTGCAAAAGACTTGAGACTGGGGTGGAGGTTCACCTTCCAGCAGGACAACGACCCTAAACATACAGCCAGAGCTACAATGGAATGGTTTAGATCAAAGCATATTCATGTGTTAGAATGGCCCAGTCAAAGTCCAGACCTAAATCCAACTGAGAATCTGTGGCAAGACTTGAAAATTGCTGTTCACGGACGCTCTCCATCCAATCTGACAGAGCTTGAGCTATTTTGCAAAGAAGAATGGGTACAGCTATAATTGCAGTGAAAGGCAATTCTACAAAGTATTGGCTGAATACAAATGCCCCCCACACTTTTGAGACACTATTTGTAAAAAAATTTGAAATGACGAAATGATTTGTATTCCTCTCCATCCAGTCCTGAGATTTACACAGCTCTGTCACATAGCACAACCCTCTAGCAGGGGAGGAGACCTTACCTTTCTCTGCTGAAGTGCATTTACAGCCCCCCTGCCCACCTTCACCCTGTGACTAAACAGGGAAAGAAAAACCGTATACTCCTTTTCCTCCTACCAGCATGGCTCCTTACACTCCAGTACAACACCTTGTGCTGCTTCTCTCTCCCCCTCTCTGAGCTCTGCTAACATCAAGTCAAATTCACTTTTAACTACTGTATTGAAAAAATATATATGCAATGATGCATTAATAATTAGGACTGCATTTATCATGTGTGCATTTTTTTTCTGTCTGGACTGTGCATTTAAAATGACTCCCTTTAAAACCCCAATGCTTCACAATGAAGACACAGGGATGGTAGATAATTCTCAGTACATGAAAACGACATCAAACCCCAAATAAGTGAGAATTCTATAAGAAAATTCCAGCTCATGGAGCTGAATGGACATAACCCTATTGTCTGCTTAATGCAAACCAAGAGCCACAGTAGAGCACACAGGAAGCTGAGCAAGCCCTCTGCACAGAAGTATAGACACATCTGACCACAGCTTTACTCTCTGATTAAATGTGATCAGCTTAACAGCCATGCAAGATGTACAATTACCAATTACTAAATGAATGCAGGAAGCCTTAGCGGCTGGCAAATTAAACAGGGGTTTTGTTAAACGGAAGCACAGATGTGTTCACTGAATGCTGTTCAGGTAGCGCTACTGAGCAAGAATTCATGTCACTGCAGATTATATGAAGCAAGCGGCACCCAGCTCAGATCCAGCCACACAAATATCTGGAAATACATTATTAAAGTGACTAGAGAGGGAAAATGCAGCAGATAGGTCTTTATTGTAGACACCCCAACGTAGATCCCTGGGGAGAACAAAACCGGCTGTTTCTGACAAGCTGGAGTGTTCTGCTTGCATTGTGTAGATGAGCCCTAGCAGAAGGGCTGTGGTTCTGCTCCTCCAATGGATGGAGATTAGAATGGATTCTAGATAGACCAAAGGAGAAAGGACCTCACTGAGCATTCATGGCTGAAGATGGAGCAAACTCTTGAAGCAAATGGACATGTTTCTATTGTGTAATCTTCTCCTCGGGAGGAGCTGTGGGTATTGTGTGAAGATCTACACCTTGTTAGCATGTGTATGGAGAACATCTCATGGAGGAATTTGGGGAGTGGTGACCTGACCTGCAGGTAAATTCATAGTCTCTATGAGGACATGTATACAGTAGTGCCAAAACGGAGCATTCATTGTACAGCCCTAAGGCTGGCCATACATTATACAATCTTCTTGTACAATTTTTCTTTATATTTACCTAAACCATACCTAACACTTTCAATGTGTATGCAATCAGGCAGGCCCCCTTGCACTACATAGTTGAAGGTAACTCTGAATTCCCCACACATGATACTATACTACTTTTAAACTAAGGTTCAGGATACGGTTCTGGAGCCCTGAGCTGAGTTCTGTGCAGTACTCTTTTCATATGTAGTGAATATGTTCTCCCCATGTCTTGGTACTAGAGCTGCACGATTCTGGCAAAAATGAGAATCATCATTTTTTTTGCTTCGAATAAAGATCCTGATTCTCACAGCGTAACATCATCTTTCACATTATACAAAAAATTGGGCTAACTTTACAGTTTTGTTTTTTCCAAAAAGACCGCCGAGCAAATACAGTGTGACATAAAACATTGCAACAACCCCCATTTTATTCTCTAGGGTTTCTGCTATATATATATATAATGTTTGGGGGTTCTAAGTAATTTTCTAGCAAAAAATGCTGATTTTAACTTGTAAGCAACAAGTGTCAGAAAAAGGTTAACTCTTTAAGTGGTTAAACTGGCCTCATTTACAGACCAAAGTTCATTCCATTGATCTAAAAAAAAACTAAATGTTACAATGTTTCTCTTCATCTCCACTTAAGATGTTGTGATAAATTTGGCAGGCTGCCTGGGTTTTTTTTTTTACAGCCGTCAGCAGCGAGCAGAGAACTCTCTGCACTGAATCGAGAAGATGCTGTATTAAGATCATGAGGGGGGGTTGAATCGCGATCTCGATTCTTTAACAATTAACCATTCAGCTCTACTTGGAACTATTCCTTTGGGTGCTCCAGTGTTCTCTCACAACCCTAAAATGTACTGGAAGACTAACTGGCTCCTTAGAAACTAGCCCTACTGCAAGTATGACTATGGTAAAGATAGTAGAGTGTAAGCTCTTCAGGCGCACAGACTGAGACAATTAACCTGTGTTCTTATAGTGCTGTGAAATGTTTTTCATATATATACAGGAATAGAGATGAAAATATATATAGTTATTGTGCTTGGAAAGGGTTGGAAAAATTTATACTGAATTCATGAGCCTGGCAGTCCAATCTAGGAGCCAATAGGCACTCGAATCCAGGGACCGCAGGCTCTCTATGACAGCAAAACAAATCACTCACAGATAAAGGAGTGAGCCAAATAGTAGACTTGATGACTTCCTATCCCTTGGGATTTAGCCAGCTCCTGGGACTATGGCAGGACAACCTCAGATAGGAGGAATGAGGTGCAGACTGTATACAGTGACATGTCACAGCTCTGCTGACTCTGGGAACACAAATAGACTGGGAAGATCAGGGTAAAGGCGACATCAATAGCAACTGTACAAATTACACACTGATACGCTAATTTTGAGACCAATTTACTTCAATTAGGTCATGCAGGCAATTGTCTTGTGCACGTCAGGGCATAACAGGTAGCCTGAAACCCTTATTAGACCAGGGTAGGGAGGAGCCCGTCTGTAATGTGAGATATAGAACAATGTGGAACTGGAATAATGCAGAATGATTAATACACAAACATATTAGACATATTACTTGGCCTCATCTATCTACAGCTGATTCATGATTAATCAGAAAGAGCAACAGAAAATTCTGGTTCCAATCAGGAAGGGGGCTAGGAGTCATAGGTCTTTCTTCATGACCTTCTCATCTACGGGAACAGGAAGTCCACCTTCCATTGGAAAAAACATGACACCAACAAACAGAAAATTACTAGATACAGAGGGGGTTATTTACTAAAACCGAAGAGTGCAAATCTGGTGCAAGTCTGCATAGAAACCAATCAGCTTCCAGGTTTTATTGCCAAATCTTAATTGAACAAGCTGAAGTTAGAAGCTGATTGGCTACCATGCACAGCTGCACCAGATTTTGAGTGTTCCAGTTTTAGTAAATCCCCCCCAGAGAGTTATTAGGATGTCGGACAGATCAGCACCACTCCAGCTACTGGAACTTCTTTTATACTTTCCGGATTCTAAAGCCACCCAACACAGTGCTAGCATGGTGCTTGCAGCACCACAAGGGCCTGAATGGACATAGACCACAACTGGCAGTACAGGGCTATCTACAATAGTGAGGCTGGGTGGTTTGTATGGAGGAAGGTCCTCCTTTTTTCACCAGATCGGGTATAAATGCCATTCAGAATGAAGCACTGGAAAAAATATGCTGATCCACAATGTATATGGATACATCTTTCAATGATGTCATATCATATTATATACAACATCTTCTAACAGCTATGATCTGGAGATCAAGGAGAACAATCACATTGAACTGACAGCCAGATTACCCAATACACAAGAGGGTCTATGTAATACTGTACAGAAAAGCTGCCTATATGATTGTGAGATCAATTATATCTACATTATGATTATATGGCACTTTCATTTCCAAGGAATCATACTGTGTATTTACTATAAGCAGAACAACATCTGTCAAACATCATCAAAACCAGACAAAACGTACAGATTGGGTACTCATTCTTCAGACACATGGGGGTTGATTTACTAAAACTGGAGAAATTGGTGCAGATGTGGGTGGTAGCCAACCAGCTTCTAAATTCAGCTTGCGCAATTAAGTTTTGACAAAAAAAACCCTGAAAACTGATTGGTTTCTACGCACAGCTGCACCAGATTTTGAAATCTCCAGTTTTAGTAAATCAACCCAACGAAAACCTCAGGTAGGGGTCCAGACATTTCTGAAAGATGAACACCCTGTCTACCGTAGCAACTGATCAGCTTCTCCCACAATGTACTGGAGACATAAAAAGGAGGATGTGATTGTTGTGGTCAGACACCTCCATAGATGGTGCCTTGAACAATTTGCGTACGGTTTTCACATACAACCTGAAATGATATTAATGGAATATTTTACAGGTAATGCATCAGACAAGGAGGAAAGGTTTCCTCAGATGATAAAATAGAGAGGATGGGGAGCAGAAATACGTTCTACAGCTCCAATCAGAGAGTGACTCATAGAGCGGTCTTCACTGAAGAGGCACAGATATGGAGCTTTGCCCTCGCCCCCATCACACGTAAAATGGGAAATAATGAGATCTTACCAGGATGACTCATAACGGTGATTTATTCTAAGAGCTCCATGATTGGACTGCTATGTCCTGCACGGTACTTTCTATAATTACAGCACCGTGCGTGTGCGCGTGAATGCCTGTCAGTATGCTGACAACACTGCCATACTGGCCTATGTACACAATGGGGTCACTAACTGCCACACAGCTCTTCAAACAACAGAAGTAATGGCAGCAGCCTGCTGGATAAACGTGACAACATAACATGCAATCTGTTGGTGATTAAAGCACTTCCAAGTGGTGTACACCCTAGGGATCATCCTACAGCTTCCTCTGATAATTGCACAAGTACTGAAATTATTGCTCAAATCTTACTAGTTACTATTATAGGTTCTCCTTAAAGCAGAACTCCAATGAAAGTATATATATCTTCAGTCCCACTGCAAGGGTTAAATGCTTATTTACGTCAACGAGAACATGAAAAACAATTCTCCTTCAGCTCCCACATTGTCCTTCACGCTGTAAAGTCCAGTCCCTGCCTTCTCTTCTGCCCTAAGTCCTTGGGGGTTCGTCTGATGTCAACAACAATGCAGGGCCAATAAACTGCATTGGACATGAGAACTGCAATGAACAGACCACCACCGGAGCATAGGGGAGTGAAGGACACCTGCTGGGGGAGAGGAGAATCAAGCAAGTAAAACTGCTTTTCCCATCCCCTAGACCTAAACAAGAATTCAACCCTTGCAGTTGGGGGCAGCCCCATTGAGGGAGGTATTTTTATTTTCCCTGGAGGTGGGCTTTAAAGCTGTCCATACACACAAGGCTGCTCCCCTACCAGGCCTGGGCCCCAATGGGTCAGAAATGGGGCCTGAGTTCAACAGGATGAGTTCTGGAAGTGGCAGTCCTATGTCTCCCCCCCCCCCCCACCACACAGTCTTTTGTTAACACGGCACTTTGTTTACATTCACCTGTCAACCGGTAATCATCGGCTAACGGCTTAATTTGAGGACAGTGATCAGCCACTGGTTGTTAGGCTCCCTGACAACCAGTATCCGTGAGCTGGAGCGGTCACATTTAGCAGTGGTAGTAATACCGTTGCTAAATATTTCAATTCTCTCTCAATATATAAACATTAACCTAAATCCAATACTTCAAATATTTTAATACAAATGTGCAATTTGGAAATCTCTACCACTGACCATAGTAGGGTGAGTTAACCTTAATAAGACCTTTCTGGCAAAATTTCTATATTTTATTAGGAAATTCCTATCCCTAAGGATTTTTTTTTCAACAGATTAGATCAGATCATCTCTTTCTTTATATAGACAGGGGTTACTCTGAGATTAGATAAACCTACCCTACAACTCCCCCTTTCCAAAGGTGGGTTGGCATACCCCTGCTTCCAAGAGTAATACTGGGCAGCCGTGATGGCAGGGGCATTGCTAGGTAGGAAAAAGACCAGGGGCTTCAGCCCGGAGAAATGCAGAGCACTTTGCGCGCTGCGGCAAAGGGTTTGCGTGGCTTAAACTAAATAGTGGTTGTAGCTTAAAGGGGGCGTGGCTCAAGTCTGAGACAAAAGAGGGACGGGGGAAGGAAGAAAGAAAGAGATAGGGAGGGAAGGAAAGAGAAGAGAAGGAAAGAAAGAGGGATGGAGGGACAGCAGGCCCAGATCCTACACCACAATAGCAATATGTGTATTCCAGAAAGTTTAACAATCAGCAGATAAAGATACACCTGGTGTTAGCGCTTCAATCATCCCAGCACCATGGTTGTTATGGTGTCAGTATGACTTAAGAGCATTATTTATATTATTACATTGTAATATAAAGTGAAATAGTTCAACTCACCATAATGCAGAATCAGTGGGAGCCCCAAGTGTGTCACTTGCTACGTCGCCTGCCACCAGATGTCATCAGGTGTTCCCAGCAAAGTGCCTCCTTCCATCAGGTGTCCCCAGCAGTCAGAGTGCCTCCTTACATTGGGGTGTTCCCAGCAGTCAGTGTGCCTCCTTGGGGTGCGCCCAGCAGTCAGTGTGTCTCCTTGGGGTGTGCCCAGCAGTCAGTGTGTCTCCTTGGGGTGTCCCCAGCAGTCAGTGTGCCTCCTTGGGGTGTCCCCAGCAGTCAGTGTGCTTCCTAGGGGTGTACCCAGCAGCCAGTGTGCCTCCTTGGGGTGTATCCAGCAGTCAAGTGTGCCTCCTTGGGGTGTCCCCAGCAGTCAGTGTGCCCCTTATATCAGCTGTCTCCGGAATCTCAGTCACCGTTGCCAAAAGACCCGCTCCCGCCATTGCAAAAGACCCGCATGGTCACTTCGAGGGGAAGAAACAAGAGGCGGAGCCGGCTGCCAATAGAAATGTAGCTATTGGTAGCCGGCTCAGCCTCTTGTTTCTTCCCCCTCCGCAAGTGACAATGCTTCAGTAGAGCTGCTGGTCTTCTTTAAAATAGTTGTGGTCGGAGACATCACCAGTGCCGGCCCTGGACCTCTAGCGGGGGGCGGCTCTGATGATTCTCCGGGAATGCTCGGGAGCCTCGGGGCTAATAATAGCCTTCTGCGAGCCCCGGGGCTTTTTGGTGGCACCCCCGGGGCTGTAGCCCTGTCAGCCCCCCCTTAGCGATGCCCCTGCGTGATGGTTACGGTCTGCTGGTGGTTTTCCCAAATGGCCACTAACCCAGCAGTAAATCTCAAAGCTATGTTCATATTCTGAGCTAAGTAATCTTGTATTTCATGCCTCGCGTTCAAACCTAAATGTTACCACTGCCATGAAGACCAACAATATTGTGGAAACACTATGGCATGGAAAACACTTTGTCCCCATTCACTCCTCTGTGGGGTAGTAACCCCTCTCTCCCACATCTAAACTCCTAATTTAAATCCCATTTGTGGGCCAGACTTGGTATCAAATCTTTACAACATATTAATCAACATTCCATCTTCCCAACTGGATGTTCTTTAGATTTCTCCAGCTATGACATGCGATCCAAGCCAAATTTCTGGCACCTATTTCTCTAGTATCAAATGGCATTGAGAAATTTTTAATCATGCAAAGGATTGATTAGATTCTGTCTTCTTTCTGTCTTAGATTAACCAGTACCGACATGTCTAAACTCTCGTCTTTTTAATAAATGGCAGCAGGGTATTTCAGTCTTGGCAGATGTTGACTTGGATAAAGGTATACAACAGTATCTTCCCCATTATGATTTCTGCCAAGGATAGGTTTATACAACTTAAATTCCTGCATCAGGTGTATACAGACACAATCTACTAAATAACAGTATATTGATGTGAAGTGCCATAGATGTCAATCTGAGATAGGTGCTTTCATACATGTGCTTTGAACGTGCCCACACAGCCATATCTTTTGGCCAAAAGCAGTGACAGACATTAATGCAGTGGGGGGGACTGACACTGGGGGTAAACCCCCTAATATGGCTTCTAGGAATATGTGACAATAAAGACATAACCCATCATTGAAAGCTTATTATTTTAAGGCAGGATGGCGACTCTCCTTAATGGAAACTACTCTGACCACATTTTATATGTGCAGATCTGCTATTACCACAGCTCTACTACTCTATAAACGTACCTACCTGGGATGTAACTGCCACCCCAAAAATTGGCAAAATCTGGGCAGCGTGGATTGAAATTATTGGCTTAGTCTACAATTTCTGTTAGTAGTGCAAGTAAGTTATGTATGTTAGTAACTATAGTTCCCCTTATGGGTACTTTAAATAGTATAAATACCCATCCACACACACCCCACTAACTCTGCTTGTCCCTACCTTTCCTTAATCCCCCACTTACCTTTAATCCAATAAAAAAAGGATCCACACCATAGGACTACACTGTATAGTATAGTATGCTCGTTATTGCGTAAATACATTGATTATAGACTATATAAATACAAAATATACTTGTACAAGTTGTTTGCAGATGTTACAATGGATTCTTTGCTATTTCCTTTCTTTGTCACCATGTTCTCATTTTGCTCTTGAATAACAGTTTAGTCTCCTAAATTGGAACTAATGTCTTTTGGACTTTTTCAATGTATGTGCCAAATATGAAAAAGTTCAAAAAACATTATCGGTTTAAAAAATATGTTTCAATTCTTATTTTGTACAGGTCTTAAATATTGATTGGCTAGACCCCAGAAGATACTGGACAAAAGTATTTTTTTATTTTTTTTGTGAATCGACTTTAATCTAATATTGCATCTTTTTTTCAATTTTTACTGCAATTAAAGAGGCTGCAAACCTTTCTGTGGAAGTTGTACCTATACACAAGCCTAGAATAAGACTTAACTATGGGTACTGTAAATATCTCTTAAATGTGCGCCCTTTAGGAGATATTTACTGTGTTTTGCGCCGATAATGTCATTGGCACATGCCCTGTGAAGAAAAATGGCCCCCATGCCGTTTCTTCACGAGCGAGTGCCATGACTGCCGACTCCCGTGCGCATGCGCGGGAGTGACGTCACGTGGCTCCGGCCAGTCACAGAAGGGAGAAAGAGGGGTGACCATAGATGCGGCCTTCAGTGGTGACAGCGCTGGCTTCCTTTGCAGGTGTAAAATAATGTGCTAGTATGCTATGCATACTAGCACATTATGCTTTTACTTTGCAGGGGCAAAGGAAGGAAGTAAAACACATCAGGGTTTACTTCCTCTTCAATTACTGTATGTCACAAAATAATTTTTTCCCCCACCTAGAGGGAGGCGGGTGGTGGGACTAGTCCCGTCCTTCCCTCAGACACCTGTACTGGTTCATTTATCGGCCAATCTGCTTGGTTTATTGGCATTTGGGAGATGCGTTCCAGCATATGTGTCTTCGTGCCCGTGCAGGAAGTGACATCGTCTGCGCCATTTGATGATGCCAGTGGGTGGACTCCTGCGAGGGTATATATGGACCAGTCTTGGGCTTTATTTCCATTTCCTCTGAGCATGTTGCACATCACTGATGGTGGTGGTGTTTGAAAATCCTCCTGCTATACTAAGGGTTTAACAGTCTGCTTTACCTGGTATGTATACTTGGTTCCATTTTTTATGTATATCTTAGTACCTGTCTCTGCGGTTTTATAGTTATCATTCATTCTATACACAAGATTAGGGGTTAAGCTGTTATGGTACTGCTGTCTACTGGACTCAGTGTTATTGAGTTACCACCATGTGTGTTCTTATTGTGAGTAGTAGATAGAGATTATATTACTCGTAATTTATTATAGACAATGTATATGGCTGGTTGTAAGCAGCAGTGGAATTTGGATAGTTTTAAGAGGCTATTACTAGTGTATTTGATGTATATATTAGTAATTATTGACTCCAGAGACAGGGTGTAAGTGGTATTACACAGTATTTGTCAACTAATTAGGGATGTACATATCACAGTATTTGGCTGCATACTATACAGTTATACCACCATCTGGGGTACGCTGCAAATGTTGGAGGTTGGTTAGGTAATGGTCCTGTCTGTCCTAGTATGTTCCAGTGGTCTCGCTTTGGGGATGGCGCATGGTTCTGGGGGGTCTTGGGCTGATTATTAAGCTTGGATAGCCACATGCATCTTGGGTAAGAAAAGTGATGTGTATTTGTATATGTATTGTTATATTCTGTTATTGTATACACTTACTGGTTTTTATTTTATAGATTGTAATATAGATTCTGATATGTCTTGCTCCTGATGAAGCGGGTTGGACCGCAAAACGCATAGAGCTCATGGGCGACCCTCTTCTCCTCCCTGTTTGTATAAAATTAATCTATTTATAGCACTGTACGGGGTCCATTTTTAGACAGAGCAGTTGGTTATTTTGACTTACAATTGTACTAAGCTTGTAGAGGGCTGGATATTTGTTTTGGGTACACCTATGCTGATTCAGAATCTTTCCCCCCTTTTAAATGTGTTTTATGTATAATATTTTTATATTATGTAAAAATAAAGATATGTAGAGATGTGGTTGTCATTATTTGATACTTGGTGCCTTAAAAGCCAAAGTGCTTTAGTATTTTGTGATTGTAACTAATAGGGTGTGGCACCTTTTATACCACCCATGTTTTGAATTTTTAATCACTGCATGTGTTTAATTTGCCTCAAATGAGGTATTTTAGTGAAGTGACACTAAATAACACTAAAGTCTTGTACACACGCCTGGATTTTCGGATGACCAAACGTCCGTTTTTTCTTGGATGCTTATCTCATTTCGCAAGTGAAGAGATTACTAACAATACGAAAATTCTCATACAGCCGCATTTAACGTCAGAAGTGACGTAATGTGTTGAATAGCTTTGTATGTATTTTTTGGTTTGAGCATGCGTAGTCCCGCTCTTACTCCTAATTTAAATCCCATTTGTGGGCCAGACTTGGTATCAAAACTTTACAATATATTAATCAACGTTCCATTTTCCCAACCGGATGTTCTTTAGATTTCTCCAGCATTTTTCCGGATGAAATCCGTACTAATGATACAAAAATCGGATGTGGGGTTCAGGGCTGGTGCAAAGATTTTTGGCACCCTAGGCGAAACCTCATTTTGCCGCCCCCCCCCCCCTTGACTTCACCCCTTCTGCCCTGCCCAGCCTGATCAGCGCCCATCAAATACAGCTTCACCTGTGCCCATCAAATACAGCCTCATGGGGGTGGGGGCAGAGCGGGGTATTTGGCAGATCAGTCACTATTTCTATATACATTTTCAAATGGCATGTGATAATACAATCTCATTATCTCAGTCAGACAGTGTCAGTTTTTACATGAATCAATGCAGAGCAGCCAGTGACAGATCAACAGTGGCCAGGCGCCCCTAGGCAGCAGTGCGCCCTAGGCGGCCGCCTACTTTGCCTACTGGTAGAGCCGGCCCTGGTGGGGATGAGGTACGAAAAAAAACAATTATGGTCTGCACATCCAGCTTTTATCTTCCAAAAAAATGAAAATTGTCTGTCGAAAGGAGCATACTAACGGTAAGAATTTTCTGCAATCGGTCGTCGTACGAAAATTCCCATAGGAATTTTGCATCGTGTGTACGGCCCAAAGGCTGCTTTCACACTGCTCTGTTGCAAAAATGCGTTAAAAATGGATATGCGTGTTTGCTGCATTTCCAGTGCATTTTGCACACCTGAAATAAGGACACATGACTCCAAAAACGCAACTGTGGGTGCAATTTTTATGCATTTTGGATATATTTTAATGGGGAGGTGTGTTTTTTGGTTTTTTTTACCACACCAAGCATGCAGCATGCAGGACTTCTAAAAACTCAACTGTGACCTGCAACTGACTGAAGAGCTCCACAGGATTTATTGGTCATGGAAAGGCAAAAGCTGAAGAAAAACTGATCAGTGTGAAAGAGGCTGAAAACGTGATAAACGTTAGTGAATTATTATTATTATTATACAGGATTTATATAGTGCCAACGGTTTGCGCAGCGCTTTACAATAAGGAAGGGACACAGTACAATTACAATACAGTTCAATACAGAAGGAATAGGAGGGCCCTGCTCGTGGAGCTTACAATCTAAAGGGAGGGGAGGTGGTACAAAAGGTAATGGCTGCAGGGGATGATCTGAAAGAGGTGACTCAAGCACAGTTCTTAGGTGGAGGTGGGGTAGGCTTCCCTGAATAAGTGAGTTTTCAAGGATCGCCTAAAGGCGGACAGGGTGGGGGGCTGACCAGACATTCTGGGACAGGGAGTTCCAGAGGATGGGAGAGGCTCTGGAGAAGTCCTGTAGGTGAGCATGGGAGGAGGTAACAAGGGAGCGCTGTTTCATCTTCTTGGAAAAGATTGTTTTATCAAATTAAAAGTCAATGTGTGCGGTGTGCTTTGAGGTTTTTTTGGGGTTTTTTTTGCAATCAGACTGTGCAAGTCTTTAATACTGTTTAGCTAGTTGGTGAGATTTTCAATAGATGACGGATTATAACCACATGAGGAAACAATCACAAAAAGTAGGTGTGTGAGAGGATTGCAGGGAATGTAAACGTAGGAACAAACTGGAAACCATTTGCTATGTTAGTTCAGCTTGATATAATTTTATTTTTGCAGGCTGGATCTCCCGGCAGTGTTCTGCACTGACAGGTCACCTGTGGAATTGTGGGTACTGCACTTTTCCCTGGGAGGGTGACATATAACATTTCACTGTTCAATCATAAAGGCTTTCTATTAGAAGCAATACATCTGCCTAATCACTTCAGAGCAAGCAAAGACAGTTTACCTATTACTGGCCCTATTACAAAAAACTCAGATCTGATTGGTTGTTCTAGGTCATTACATTTTGTGCTGCCTTATTATGAACACCTGACGGTTTAAAATGAGTATAATGAGAAGGAAGACAATGGCGGGAGATGACGAATCGGTGACAGCAGCTGCACAATTATCATGAAAATACGAGGCTGCTGATTCATCTGTGAATGCGCTGCAGCCCATCGTACGAGACACCCACCTCCAGGCCTGGTACGACTCCAGCACCACCGAGACGGTTACTATGACAATGTCAGTATGTAGGGAAGTATGTGTGTTGCTTCAGTTAACCCCAACAACACAGACAGCACTATAAGAGTACAACGAGGAGAAATGAGGGGCACAGCCCACGGACCTCTGTATCCTACAGCAACCCAACCCCAAGGAAGGATGCCCATCCAAATCCACTGCTCACAAACCAGAGCTCAACACTCACAACGGCAGCTGAGCAATGCATTCTAATAGTGGCGTTCTATGGAGATGTACACATAATGTATAGCTGTGATTCTAATTACAGAGCAGAGGGAAAAAATCACTGTGTGTGTCAGACGCGAGACATTATAGTATGGCGTCATCTCCATCCCACTCAGGAAAGCACCCGCCGCGTGAATACATAGGGAGGAGGGTTGGAGATTAAATCATACAGAAGGATATATATATACTGTATATAAATATATATTTATAAAATATCAATCCAGGTTGTGGCACCAACGTGAACGGATTAATCAATCATCATATACACATGCAGATAAAAAAAAAAAAACTTTCAAGCCAATGCTCTCCTTTAAAGTGGTTGTAATCTCTGCTACACCACTTGTACCTATAGGTAAGTCTATAATAAGGCTTTCCTGTAGGTACCATGAATATCTGCTAAACTTGCATGGTTTAGGAGATATTCACTATACACACTTTTGCCAACGTCATCGGCGCATGTGCACTGAAGATACGGCCCGCGAACCCGGAAGAAGCTCCGGGAAACATGTCGGCTGTGACAGCGGTTAGCTCATTATGCTTTTGTCTTTTTTTTTTTTGAGGTTTACAACCTCTTTAAGTCCATGACTAATATCACTAACTAGTTAATTCTTTAACCGCTAAAGGAGCGGAATGATTTACCCCCTTGACCAGACCATTTTTGCGATACGGCACTGCGTTACTTTAACTGACAATTGCGCGGTCATGCAACGTTGTACCCAAACAAAACTGATGACTTCTTTCCTACAAATGGAGCTTTCTTTTGGTGGTATTTGATCACCTCTGCGATTTTTATGTTTTGCGCTATAAACAAAAAAAGACAGACAATTTTGAAAAAAAAAAAAACACATTTCTTCCTCTGTTTAGGCCGATATTCTTCTACATATTTCTGGTAAAAAAAAAAGCGCAATAAGCGTATATTGATTGGTTTGTGCAAAAGTTATAGCGCCTATAAAATAGGGAATAGATTTATGGCATTTTTTGTTTTACTAGTAATGACGGCGATCAGTGATTTTTAATGGATCTGTGATATTGTAGCGGACAGATCGGACACTTTTTTGGGACCAGTGATATTTATATAGCGATCAGAGCTAAAAATAGCTACTGATTACTGTATAAATGTCACTGGCAAGGAAGGGGTTAACACTAAGGGGCGATCAAGGGGTTACGTGTTCCCTAGGGAGGGGTTTTTAACTGTGGGGGGAGTGGACTGACTGGGAGTAGAGAGCGCTGTTCCTTGTTACTAGGAACAGACAATCTGTTTGTTTACATCGACATCCCTGTTCTGGCTCTCTGTGGAGCGATCGCGAGTGGCTGGCGGACATCAGCTCCGGCGTGCCTGCTATGGCTGTTAAAGGGACCGACGTACAGCTATGGCGATTTGCGCTGAGAAGCCAACCTGCCGCAGTATAATGACAGCAGCTGGTCGGCAAGTGGTTAAAGTGGTTGTAAACTCCGTTACACCACTTGTACCTACTGTAGGTACCGTGAATATTTCCTAAACCTGCACAATTTAGGAGATATTCACTATATACGCTTTCGCTCACATAATCGGCGCATGCGCACTGAAGGAACGGCCTGCTGATACCATTGTTGTGACATCATTGTGGCTCAGGCCAATCACAGCATTGGAGCCCGAGAACCCCGAAGAAGCTCTGAGAAACATGTCGGCCATGACAGCGGTGTGCGGGGACCGCTGCAACAGCTTCAATCTAAGGTAGTATACTAGCTCATTATGCCTTTGTCTTGCAGGTGTTTTTTTTTTTTTTTTGAGGTTTACAACCTCTTTAAGTCCATGACTAATATCACTAACTAGTTAATTATTTAAATACCGGAAAACGATATGAAAAAAAGGAAACCAATGAGCCCTAATCCGCATTACAACCAAATGAATACACAAGTGAAAGGTAATGTCATAATCACCAAACGCTAACAGCCATTCTTCATTCATAATAGAGGATAATAGAAGCAAAACGCATTAATATACCTGAAAAAGAAAACATAATGGAAAAAATATTACAACATAAAACAGAAATGAAAGAAAACAATAAAAAATCATAGTCTACCTTGACACCTCTCAGCTGCCGAGTATCCAGTATATTTATCCATTCCACTTTATGTTTTTTCAGCAGTTCTTAGACACTTTATTGATCACAGTCAGACAGTATCTCAAGGTAAAAACATGATAATAGACAGCATTCTTAAACGAGGAGGTAATCAGGAGCCTAAACTGAAACAACATGAAGTGAAATGAGTAAAAAATGCTGGATGCTCTCCAGCTGAAAGGTCTTAAAGCGGTTGTCTATCCAATTTTTCACTTTTACCTACCTATAATAAGGCTTACCTGTAAGTAAAATGAATATCTCCTAAACCTGCATGGTTTAGGAGGTATTCGCCCTAAATGCAGCCGCTGACGTCACGGTGCATGGGCTCTAGCGCGCATGCGCAGGAGTGATGTCTCGCGGCTCCGGCCACTCACAGTGGGGCCCGGACCCCCATACCCGGAAGGATCTCCCGAGGGAAGATGTCGGCTCCCTCTGCAGGGGCCGAGCGTTTCTTTTCATGTAGATTTATTTGCATTACTTCTATTATCCTCTAATATATGGATGAAGAACAGCTATTAGTTTGAGGATTATGACCTTACCTTTCACTTGTGTAGTCATTTGGTTGTGATGTACCGTAATTAGTTTATTGGGAGTGGTCTACCAGTGACATCACGCACGTCCGACCGCTGACCAGTCTGCTGCTCTTTTATTATACAAAACAAATCACAGTCTATGCTTTCTATGAAGGTAATTGTAGCCATTTATTTTTAAATTAAACTCTTTTACATCATGGTGGGCTTCACTATGGGAGTTTTCCTTGGTTTTTATTGTAAGTCTCCTCTATATGATCTGTGATCCATGTGATGGTTACCCTCCTGGATAAACTTGCTGCTGCTTGTTTGACCATTATAATTGGTGATCCTGGACATCTGGTAAGAAGCCTGAGTGTCAGGGTGTTGCTGGTGACGGATACTTTCACTCTGCAAAGATCATTCCTTCATTGGATTGTTTTACACTTGTGGGCGGTTTATGCTTTTTTGGTGTTATATTATTAAAGTGGAACTGCAGTCAGCTCACATAATTTGTAATAAAAACATCTTTGCCATTCTGAAGCTTCCCTCCAACCACTTTGCATATTATTTTATATATACTGTGATTCTGTACTTGCCAAATATGGTACAGACATCTCCCTTCACTGAGTCTGGCTGCAACCATTTTAACTATGGGCAGCTGAAGCTGCTGCTGGTTCACTTCCTGGATTTACACAGACACACAGAGGCACACCTCCAGCTCTGCAGCTCTCATTGGCCCTCTTATGACTTGTCCCCTCTCCCTTGCTGGCAAACGCTGACAAGAGTGAGAGAGAGAGCTTTGCATGATGTCATAAGCCTAGGCCAATGACCAGACAAGAAACAGGAAGTGGGCTGTATATGGTATTTACTGGCAGAAAAAAAATAATGTTTTACTATCCAAAGTTAAAACAACAAGGGCAGAGGATTTAATAGATGGAAAGGTGAAAAAACGACTAAAGGTCTGCTTTAAGATTGAGTTCTATTTTGCACATGAACACTTTTTTTTTGTACAACTGAATGTTAAATGCATTATTTTGACCACTGCTTATTTAATAATTATTGTTTATCAACTGTTATCACGATTTGTTAAGTGGCTACTATTTTTCCTTATTTACACCAAGCGCAGATTTTACAATCTTTTACAATTAGAGCTCATTGGTTACCTGTCTTTCATGTCTATTCCTGTGTGTTCATACTAGTTAGTGGAATTTTGTTACTCATGGACTTGATGTGGCTTGAGGAAGCACATCTGCCTCAAAGAGTTGCTTTTTTTTATTGCATGTCTAACTGCTGAGTGATTAATACAGTATCTCACAAAAGTAAGTACACCCCTCACATTTTTGTATATATTTTATTCTATATTTTCATGTGACAACACTGAAGAAATGACACTTTGCTACAATGTAAAGAAGTGAGTGTACAGCTTGTATAACAGTGTGAATTTACTGTCCCCTCAAAATAATAATTTTGAGGGGACAGCAAATTTACACTGTTATACAAGCTGTGAACTCACTACTTTACATTGTAGCAAAGTGTCATTTCTTCAGTGTTGTCACATGAAAAGAATAAAATATTTACAAAAATGTGAGTTGTGTACTCACTTTTGTGAGATACAGTATATTTTGGTGTCACAAACCTGGAGTAATATTTTCAATATACTGGATCATTAGGCAGATCCAATTTGATGAGCATGGTGTCTGCTAAGGTTGTGCTGTCCACTATTCCTGGTTTGATATACACACACATGCTACGTGTTGACCTTTCCATTTCTTGGTAAAGGTTCTCCATATGACACATACGATTCTAATGTCTTCTTCTTGTGTTCGGATGCTACACAGTGATAAATCTCTGCTATCCACATAGAAGATTCATCTGCAGGATGTGCGCTGTACAGGGACGCTGAGCCTTCGTGGCACGGTAACCTCTGAAAACAAAGTCTGGGGTTACGGACATACACGTCAGAGCGCTGAACAAGCTAAATATATCCATTTCTTTGTTTCCTGCTCTTCTGTAGATAACAGGAAATAATAAGTACAGCAACACAAGCGATCGTTCAGCTCTGGGGATTCTCCACAGCCCAGATAAACAGCTGAACGTGAGGACAAGACATGTATGCGTTAGGACAGCATCAGCATTTATCAGTCTGTCATTGATGTCATCATGTGCACAGCACTGCTCTATACAGGGGTGCCGGTTCTGTCTACAACACTTTGTGAACGAACAAAAAACGACCCAATCAAATGTTTATTTCTTTCAATACAGGAGAATGAAAATATAAACTGATGAAATATGCATCCTCTCTAAAAGGTCATCAAATTTGTAAAACTTATTTAACAGCAAGTAATAAAACTATTCTGAGCAGGATAAAGAGAACTGGCCTTAAAGGATGAGTATGGCCAAAGCTCTTTTGGCAATACTTCTCCTGTGGGTCACAGGAGTGCGGTTAGTTCCGTACTCCTGTGATCTAGATTCAGGCAATAGCACACCTAAGCCCGCATCACAGAGCAGGTCCAGGCTCTGCAGACATTGCAACAATAATTACAAATAATATATGGTGAACAACCAGCGCCCAAAAAATAAGTGAATAAGAGCAGCAACGCAAAACGAGAATACACCAACAAGAAATAATGTGCAGCGCTCTTAAGTGGCAAAAACCATTATATAAAGTATTGATAAAGTACCAAAATAAATATTAATAGTCCAAAGTTCTATTAAATGTGTATATAGTCCATTCCAAACAGAACATCCAAACTCTTTAAGGTTCACAGCCTAGGATTCACACGGAATGGTCAAGTTGGCAACTCACCAGATCCAGATGATGCCTCACCTAAGAGGACAGCAAAAACGCATACATTGTTACATGCAAAGCCAGACCCTCCAATAGCCGTCCCTTCACACAATGACTCTGGAAATCTGAAGAAATAAAAAAGAGAGTAATGGTGCAGTATGTCCAAACTCTACATGGAGCAGGATAGTGAAAGAACCATAACCCATGTAGGTTCACACTAGTGCATGTGAAAAACACCAGGATTCCATCATCAAACACCATGTGCACTAGCAACTCACCAGATGTTATATTAATAATGCACATTACACATCAGCAGGATCACTAAAGAGCAGATCTTCACAGCATAGATGGAGGCGTCACATTTCCCTACATACTAACCGGGAATGTACAGAGTCATTGTGTGAAGGGACGGCTATTAGAGGGTCTGGCTTTGCATCTAACAACGTATGCGTTTTTGCTGTCCTCTTAGGTGAGGCAGCCTCTGGATCTGGTGAGTTGCCATCTTGACCATTCCGTGTGAATCCTAGGGTGTGAACTTTACACGCAGAGTTTGGATGTTCTGTTTGGAATGGACTATATACACATTTAATAGAACTTTGGACTTTTAATATTTATTTTGGTACTTTCTCAGTACCCTATATAATGTTTCTTATTCCAACAGTAATGTTGGGATCTGCCCACACGCCTGAACGGCAGCTGGCTCAGCCTCTCAATGTGCCACTGGGAGACGGAGCCAGCAACTCCCACCCCTCCAGTCCGGTGCTCCAGCGAGAGCCGGGGGGGCAGAGCAGAGAGCTGGCAACTGACCGTCCCCCCTCTGTGCTTACAGCGGAGCCGTTCTCTGTGTAGAACTGGCGGGGGACAGATGCAGTATCCACACAGGTGAATTTCCTTTTTGTTTTTTTTTTTCCATTTGCACACTTCTCTTTTAATCAGAAAGGTAATGATGGGCAGGCTTGGCAATAGCGACATCTAGAGCCTGAAAAAGGTCACTACATTTATGGAGATCAGAAGAGGTAAGAAAAAACACAGATTTGATCAGAACATGTACAATAAATTCTACAATATAATGCAAACATGGAACAATTGCTAGGAGCAAATCTATATTTTAGTCTTGATCCCTTTATTGTCCAGTAAAGCATGGATTGTTTTTAAACCCAAGAACAAAAAGTAATATATTAACACCTTACCGGTCCTTAGATGTGGTGTTTTGTTCATTTATTTCAGGATTTGTTACCTTTATTTTAACCTGCTGATCCTGCCAGTAACGCACTTCATGTCCTAGGATGGCCACACTCACTCACTGTACTGTATTACTATATCTAGGGATGGAGCCATGGTTGTAACAACCCTAGGTCACAACTACAAACACATTTTCATCTTTTCATTTCCCTTTCCTGAGAGTGGGGGAATTTTGCAGTTTACAAAAGATAGCTTGGAAGAAAGATAATGGATTTAATTCACAGTGGAATGATATTGCATTGTCAGTTATTTTATGAACAGAAAAATGAAAATTGATGCAGCCACTGCATCTGAGGACTGCCAAGCTGTTCTTGGGTTTATATATCTCTGAACATAAACTGTCTGTTTTGCACACATGACAGTTACCGAAGCAATCAACAGTTGGATTTTATGTCATAGTTAAAGAAGTCCATATGAAAGGGAAGCTCAGTGAACAGCAGAAATGGAGAAGCCACCCCACCTGTACTGTCTGAACTGTTCTTAATCAATATTGCATGTCCATCCTACCTTATAAATGACAGGTGGCTACACAGCTTTGACCAGTTGTGCTATACCCCATGTTTACTGCTGGAACATGAAGTTTGTAAGTGGGCCCCTGGACATCCATAGGGCCCTAGGCTCCTGTCAGGGGCGCAACTACAGGGATTGCAATTGCAACCGGGCCCCGTGCACCAGGGGGCATGTGAGCCTCCCTTGTACACCTGGATAGGAGGGATGGAGGGGGCGGCATTTAGAGGAACCATTCTCCTCCATTTTCCACTCCTATCCAGTTTACTTGTCTTCTGCTGTTCCCAGGGTCCCTGTGTGCTTCATTGCCCCCCCCCCCCCCTCTCCTGCCAACTGCTGTAGAAGATGTGTTATGATGGAGAGATGGGAACGGGTCGGTAAATTTGTCATTTACAGGCTCCTTCCTATTCTGAATGGACAGAGTCAGTGATTGGTACCAATTGGTTCATTCATAACCAAAGCATAGTAAACAGTTTTTACTATACTTCCGTTTCTGAATGAGTGGGAGGCTTGGTACACAAATATTAGTTTATTCGGTGGGGCCGTAATAAAGGGACCCACAACGGGAGTAAAGGGCCCCAGGATCAGTGGGAAGAGGGAAGGACCCTGGCAAGGGGTCAGGGGGGCCCTTCATAATTTCTTGCACCGGGGCCCTGAATGTTCTAGTTACGCCTCTAGCTCCTGTCTAGTTTGTCTTGTAGATAATCTGGCCCTGGTACATACAGGCATATAGCTGCAGATTATACAATGGCCATTAAGTCAATTCTAGATATTGAAACATACCTATGGCCTATATTATAATCAGATGTCCAGTACTGAGTCACTACACAGCAAACTGCGTCACTAAGGCAATGCACCTTCACCTGCTTTATCATGCACTGATATACTCTGTTCATTCACATTCTGCAGGAATTGGAAATGAACAAGGTATGCTGATTATGGACAGAACCACAGAAAGCAGATTTAACTTTCTATCACCCTGGAGCAACAGTCACAAGGGAGGAGAATCTCTGATCGGTTGGTGGGGGTTACTGCACTTTCATATTACCTCATTAGGTAATCCAGAAAATGATGGGTAAACATTACTAAGTAAATGCACTGTGTTGACTGATGTACATTTTACCTACATTTTTTTTTGCAAACTAAACTGTCATTGAAAAGCTGTTTAAAGCCTGACTAAGTGCTGGAAAGGATCTCTCTTGCAAGCGATGTAGATGGAGCCGCAGCAGCCTCTGGCCTGCATTCACCTCTAGTAATGGAACATGTTAGTGCAGATTTTCCAGCTTGTGCATCCAGGACAAGAGAATTACATGGCACAATGCTCCACCATTTACAATCCAAAAAGCACCAGAGGCAAATCTCCACATGGACCTTTATGAATCCAATTCACAGAGAAGTGGGTGCATCACCTATACTTGCTAAGAGCTTACCATCACAGGTTACTGGGTAATAAAGGTAATCAGCCATGAACATCTTCTGTAACAAGGCAAATAAAACAGCAGTGCATTCAATAAATGCCACCCCTTCACTATAATCTGCTTTTCCCAGCTTTGTAAAGTAAAATATGTAATACACTCCCTGCATGGTGTTCTGGCCCCGCCCACTATACGGTGCTGTAACACTGGGGAAATGCCGATCTGATAAGGCGGCGCATTGCCGTCACCTGCTGTCACATGATGGTTGATGCCTTGTGTCTGCAATCTTAGGACCCCTTTCACACTGTGGCCGCGGTAAAGCGCCACGCGTTTTAGTGGTGCTTTACCGCTGTTTAAGTGGCGCTTTTCGGCCGCTAGTGGGGCTCTTTTGGGGGCCCCAATGAAGGGTTTAAAAATGCCCATGTTGCGGCGCTTCCGAAGCACTTTTCAAGCACATTCATTGCAATGGGCAGGCGCGGTGTGGGAGTAGTGTATACCGCCCCTAAGATGCTGCTTTTTCCCGTCCCGCAAGCGCAACGCCCCAGTGTGAAAGCACTTGGGCTTTCACACTCGGATGGCATGGGAAGCAGTTTTCAGGCGCTATTTCTAGCACTACAACTCCTGAAAACTGACTTCAGTGTAAAAGGGGTCTTAAAGCCCATTCACACAGGGGCGACTTGCGCTCCGACTTGAGTCGCCTCAAGTCGCCTGACATCTGAAATCCCATTGAAGTGAATGGGAGCCGTCTTAATGTACACTACTGAAGTCTCTACGACGGTTCCTGCGCGACTTCAAGGCAACTTCTATCCGACTTGTGCCCATAGAATTGAATAGAAGTTGCCTCCAAGTCAGATCCCCATCTATATTGAAGCGACTTTACAGGAATAAATTGATCAAGGGCAACCCCCTCCCTCCCTGCTCTGATTGGCTACAGGCAAAGTCACCTGGCATGAAGTCACGTTGTAAGTTGCCTGAAGTCACGCTGAAAGTCGTCTAGCAAAGTTCACAGAAGTCGGATCGCCCCTGTGTGAATGCAGGCTTAGTGAGCACACAAAAAAAAAAAGATACAAGGAAGAAATTTTTCTCTGTGCACTCTTATGTATTTTTACTGTTGTATGTAGTGAATACAAAGACTGTAAGGACCAGGCAGACCAAGGGGCATATTTTTAAAGCAGTAAATGTGATTTTCATAAAGCTGGGTTTATACTAGTAGAAGTTCAAATGAAAATTCTGCATGAAAATTCTTAGGAAAATTCATACAAAAATGCTCAGTACTCTGAAATGCCATTCAAAATTAGTTCAAGATTTCATTTCCTTTAAACATTCAATTTTGGAATGAATGGACTTTACCGAACGAACACCACATGCATTGTAAGAAATTCATACATGTGAGAAAAATTTTACATCCAGTTCCTTTGAATTTACTCATCACTGCAGTCAAAACAAACATTGATTTGACCCCACTAATGATTAGAAAAATGAACACAACATTACAACATTCTTAAGAAAACAATGTCAAGGAAATTCTGCTACTGTATATCCAGCTTAATTCACATGTAGTAACTCAATCACTGTGATGTAAAATAGATAAATCAGAAATATTCACCTGCAGCTCCTATGTAAAAAGTGCAGGCACGCTATGAGTTAGACCCCTTTCAAACTGGGGCGGTTTTCAGGCTCTTTAGCATTAAAAATATAAAGCGCCTGAAAAACTCCCCCCAATCCACCCCATTGTGAAAGCCCGAGTGCTTTCACACTGGGGAAGAGGGGTGGTGTGCTTGCAGGTCAGGAAAAAAAGTCCTGCAAGCAGCATCTTTGGAGCGTTGCGGGAGCGCTGTATACACCGCTCCTCCACCGCTCCTGCCCATTGAAATGAATGGGCAACGCTTCCGAAGCAGCTGAACACCGATAGGAATGCGCCGCGCGCCAGCGCTTTTAACTCCTTCTTAGGGGTTAAAAGCACCCCACTGCCACATGAATAGCGGTGCCAAGGCGCCACTATAACAGCGGTAAAGCCCCGCTAAAACTAGCAGCGCTTTACCGCTACTGTCCCAGTGTGAAAGGGCTCTTAAAGTGATTGTAAAGTCTTGTTTTTTCCTATAAAAATAACAAACATGTTATACTTACCTGCTCTGTTGCAGTAGATTTGCACAGAGCAGCCCCGATCCTCCTCTTCTCGGGTCCCTCTTCTGTGCTCCTGGCCCCTCCCTCCTGTTCAGTGCCCCCACAGCCAGCAGCTTGCTATGGGGGTGTTCCATCAGATTCGGCAACTCGTCAAATCTTGTAATTGAAGTGACGTTCCGTCGCTGCCATCTTGCTACACTCCACACTCATCCGCCGTAAAGATACAGTGACAAGGTAGCAAGCAGATATCTTATTACACCCACCGGAGTTTAGCATTTCACACTTATTTGTAACACTAAACTGAGCTTATATACTGAAATAGAATATTTTGAAATCTGTCTCACTGTTTTGATGTTGAATTGTAAAAGCAGCGGTGTTCTGGCAGTTTTGCAAACCAGTGAGAATACCAAGCTTGCCACTGCTTTTAAAATTCAACATCAAAAGAGTGCGACGTATTTGTAAATACTGGATTTCACTATATAAATTCCGTTTACTATTAAAAACAAGTGTGAGATGCAAAACTCGGGTGGGTGTAATAAGATGTCCGCTTGCTGCCTTCTCACTGTATCCTTACTGCGGATGAGTGTAGGGTGTAGCAAGATGGCGGCGACAGAACGTCACTTCCATTACAACATTTGACAGGTCACTGATTCTGAAGAAACAGGGGCACCCGAGCAGAGGCACAGCTCCCTCTGTCCATTCAGACACGGAACCCCCGATCCGGCCCCTGCCTCCTCTCTCCTGATTGACTGGCTGATTTTGATTGACAGCGGCGGAACCCAGTGGCGCCGCTACTGTGTCTCAGCCAATCAGGAGGTAGAATCTCGGACAGCTGAGACACTTGTGGACATTGCTAGACAGAGGGGGACCTCAGATAGTGTTAAGGAGGCTGCTGCACACAGAAGCCTTTTTATGTTAATGCATAGAATGCATTAACCACTTAAGGACCGAAAGGATTTCCCATGTTAGGACCAGATCACTTTTTCGGCACTGCGTCGCTTTAACTGACAATCGCGCGGTTGTACAACGTTGTACCCAAACAATATTTCCGTCATTTTTTTCCCACAAATAGAGATTTCTTTTGGTGGTATTTGATCACCTCTGTCTCATTTCTGATCACCGCTATAAATAAAAGAAGAGCGACAATTTTGCAAAAAAAAAAAAAAAAAAAAAACAATATTT
>BLSH010226082.1:531364-553418 GCA_018402905.1 Glandirana rugosa
TTTAGCGATCTACAAATACCTCAATGGGGATCCCAGCATAGGAAAAAATTATTCAGTCCCAGGGATTGTATGAGGACACGGGGCCACACAATGAGATTGGAGGAGAAGCGGTTTAACCTTAAGCTGCGCAGGGGATTCTTCACTGTCAGAGCGATAAGGATGTGGAACTCTCTCCCACAATTGGTGGTGGCCACGGGGAGTATGGATATTTTTAAAACACTCTTGGATGTATATCTTAGAAAACACAACATACAGGGATATGGGAAATAATGATAGACACTGACACACGACACCTGCACAGGTTGAACTGGATGGACTATTGTCTTTTTTTAACCTCATCTACTATGTAACTAAGCCTACAGTCAGAAGGCGGCAAGCAGACATCTTTTTACACCCACGAAGTCTTGTATTTTTTTTTTTTGCAAATTCTTTTTATTGAGTTTTTAAGAAAGCATAATATTACAACACAAAGCCTATTGGGCATACCCAGGCTTAGTTAAACAAAATAAAAACAAGACAAAACAAGCACAGAACTGAAGTAAGCGACAAGCAAAGCGTAAGTTAACCTCACATGATGCTTCTGTTATGTTTCAAGCATATGACAGGAAACACCTCTCCCACAGCACACTAGATTAGTTAGTATAGTACATGGGTGCTCAACCTGTGACACTCCAGCTGTTGCAGAACTACAAGTCCCATCATGCCTCTGCCCTTGGGAGTCATGCTTTTAACGGTCAGCCTTGCAATGCCTCATGGGTAGTTCTGCATCAGCTGGAGGGCCATAGGTTGAGCACCCATGGTATAGTATAATAAAAATCAGGTTAGCACTAATCATGGGGGCGTTGCCATTGAGATAGCAGTATCCCCGGACTCCATCCAGATGCCCCATACCTTAGAGAATTTGCTTGTGCATCCTCTATATTCATAGGTATATTTGTATAATGGTATAATTTTATTAACAAGGGACTTCCAGAAGTCTAAGGTAGGGACCTAAGGCGATTTCCATTTGAGTATAGACTTACGAGCGTAAAATAGTACCAAGCCTATCAAAATTCTCATGGCCCTGGGGGTAGCTAATTAATGGAACAGGCCTAATATACAAACATCAATGGATAAGGGTACTGAGATGGTAGCAAATGAACGGAGGGAAGGTGCGGCTCTCGTTCTGGGAGGACGTCATAAGACGGCGTCCCAGAAAGGCCGCTATCACGCGCTGCACGGTGATCGTGGCCACGCCGTGTTGCTAGGACACGGCGAGACCCCAATCTCTGTGAAGAGCCGTGGCTCTTTATCCATGTGATCAGCTGTGTCTAATCACAAATAAGGAAGTGCCGTGAATCGGCTCTCCTCGCCTCACACTGAAAGTGTGTGGCGAGAAGTGCCAATCAGCGGCATCTCCTCACAGAGGAGACCTGGGCAGGTAATCAGGACACTGATCATCAGTGCCCTAATTACTGGAAAGTGCCAGCAGTGCCCATCAGCGCCAATCAGTGCCACCAATCAGTGCCCATAAGTGAAGCCAGTCAGTGCCTCCCATCAGTGCCCTGCCTATTAGTGCCCACCAGTGCCACCTATAAGTGCTCACCAATGCCACATATCAGTGCCACCTATCAGTGTGACATATTAGTGCCTCATCAGTGCTCCTAAGTGCCACCTCATTAGTGCCCATCAGTGCAGCCTCATCAGTGCACATCAGTGAATGAGAAAAATTACTTATTTACAAAATTTACTGACAGAAAATAAGAAAAACTTTTTTTTTCCAAAATTTTCGGTCTCTTTTCTTTTTTTAGTAAAAAATAAAAATCCCTGCAGTGATTAAATACCACCAAAAGAAATCTTTATTTGTGTGAAGAAAAATAATAAAAAAAATAATTGGGTACAGTGTTGCATTACCGCTCAATTGTCATTCAAAGTGGGATAGCGCTGAAAGCTGAAAATTGGCCTGGGCAGAAAGGGGGTGAGAGTGCCCAGTATTGAAGTCGTTAATCTATCCCTGGCCGAAACCAGGTGTTGCATGGGGTATTCCCAAACATTCTCCCAATCCTCTGAATCCAACTCCGGGACCTCCGTACGCCAAAAGGAAGAAAAAGCTTATCAAGACCATCATGTATAGTGGGCTGAACGAAGTTTTGCATTTGACACTTATTTTTATTAGTAAACTGAGCTTACAGTGAAATACAGTATTTTGAAATCTCTCAGACTGTTCTGATGTTGAATTTTAAAAGCAGCGGTGTTCTGTCAGATTAGCAAACCTGTGAGATCAGCAGGTTTGCCGCTGCTTTTCAAATTCAACATCAAAACAGTCTCACGGACTTCTAAATACTGTAGTGCACTGTATAAGCTCCGTTTACTGGTAAAAATAAGTGTCAAATGCAAGACTTCGATGGGTGTAAAAAGATGTCCGCTTGCCATCTTCTGAGTGTAGGCTTACTGCGGCCGAGTGCGGGGTGTACCAAGATGGCCACGACGGAACATCACTTCCGTTACCATATCTGATGGGTCACCGAATCTGACAGAACACTTGCAGAAGAGCAAAGACAGAAAAAGATCAAATGGTTCATCAAGCCTGCTCATTTATTTTTTTTATTACCTAAGTATAGATCTGTTTGTCCCAAGCATGTTTAAACCCACTTACTGTTGACTATCTCTGGTGGAAATCTTTTTCAAGCATCAACTACTCTTTTGGTAAAATTATACTTCCTAAGATTAGCTTTGAAGTTTCCTCCTATAGTTTGAGGTCATGTCCCCGTGTTCTTGATCTTAGATTCATATTAAAAACATTGCCTTCCTGAACCTGATTCACACCCTTTATGTATTCAAAGGTTTTAATAATGTCTGCCCCTTCCCTTCTTTCCTCCAGACTATATATTAAGTTCCTCAAGTCTCTTCTGATGTGTTTTATCCATCAGACCTTTCACCATTTTTGTTCCCCTTTTCTGGACTCATTCAATCTTATCATGTTCCTAGGTGCAGCAGAGTGCCTCCATAGAAATAAAAAGGACAGAGAAAACAACAAGGAGACATCAAGCGATATTTAAACCAAAACCAAAGATTTAATATATTGTAGCTTACCAATCATTAGATGTAATGGCTACATTAGTTTTCTTTTTTAGGCTTTTTTTCCCCTTGGTGATCTGGTCAGTAACGCACCTCCTCTATTATACAGACGCCACTCTGAATGAAGGAGCACAGAGGGCAGATTTGGACAGCAGCATTGTCAGTCTGGGGAGAGTGTTAGAAGTACTAGCAGATTTAAGTACAGTAACAAATTGAAGTCAAACTCCAGCTAATACTTTATAAGAAGTTACTGCAGTGTTTTTCCTTTTGGGATAACGGTTTTACATAAATAAATAAAAGCTGACCATTTTAAGTATGCCAGTGTTAAAGTGGTTGTTAATCTACTTATACAAGTTAATATAATCCTCCTTGTTTCTTAAAGCAGTGTTCCACCCAAAAGTGGAACTGTTGACTTTTAATGAACTAAAAAAATGAGTGGAACTCCGCTTTAATTACAGGCGCTCCTGTCTCTGTGTTTTATAAGTAACATGCCTTCTTTACCGTATTTCAGAGCGGCTCCCCGCGATCACGTGACCGGCCGGCTCTCTCCTCTCCCTGTCTGACAGATGGAGAGGGTAGGGCCGAGATTCCCCCACTGACGTCAGCCGGGACGAAAGGAGGAGAGAGCCGGCCGGTCATGTAATCGCAGAGAGCTGCTCCGAAATAAGGTAAAAAAAGGCGTTTTTTTTTTTTTTTTATAAAACACAGAGACAGGAGCTCCTGTCATTAAGAAACAAGGAGGATTATAGAAGATATTAACAGTTATTACAGCAGCAGGAGCAGAGGGGGCGGGCACTGTCACAGGAGCAGACAGGCAGGGAGGGAGAGGGGAGAGGACAGAGGAGAGACAGGAGAGCTGCAGATGACAGGGGCACATACGCTGACCACGGTGTCAGAGCTCAGCAGCCCTGATATACCGTGTTCAGCGTACAGAGAGGAGGGCAGAAACTGGCAGGATCAGCCAGGTATTGCAGGTGATACAGGGGGCCAAATTACACAGCACAGGAACTGTGCTGTATAACATGCTTTAAACGAACAGGATCCTTTTTTTTTTTTTTTTTTAAGGTTATCAAACGCTTTAAATGGTCGGTCTCATCTGTGTAACTGCAAGACAGCTTTTCTGTTGAAAAACAGCAGGCTGGCTGGATCACCAGAAGAAAATAGAAGAAAGAAACCCTAAAAAGGAAATAAATGCAGCCATCACATCTAAGAATTGCTAAGATGCAATATAATAAATGCTTGCGTTTGGGTTTAAGGCTGGGTTCACACTACAGCAATGTCAGACATCGCATGTGATTCGCACCGCACTGCCGTGCAGATCACATGCGATGTCTGTGTGATGCAAATTCAGCCATACAGATTGTATGGCTGAATTTGCATCATACTCGGGCCAAAATGGTGCAGGACCCTTTTTTTGGTCCGCACTGGAATCGGATCACACAGGTGTTCACACCCATGCAATCCGATTCCTGTCTAAATTCACAGTTCGCACTGCAATCTGAAAACCGATCTTTGGGTGTCATTAACTTTGTATTGACACCTGCAGCGGTTTGCAGAGGGCAGTGGTAACTGCCAGCGATTCAGGTGCGATGCGGGAACTCACACTGGATTTGCAGGGTTTCCCGCATCGCACCACTGTGAACCAAGCTTAATACTCCTTTAAAGCATTGCCATTATTTACCAGTCAGCACACAACAAAGGAAAGAGATGCAGCAAGACAGCTTTCATGTAGTTATATTTAAGCGGAGTTCCACCCAAAAGCAGAACTTCCACTTTAAGTGAAGGTGACCCCCAGACATGCCACAATTGGCATGTCATTTTTTTTTGGGGGGGCGACCCTGTTTTGAAAGGGTCCCAGCTCCACTTCCTCTCCTGGTGCCGCGGAACCATAAGGAAGTTCACCTCTCCCCCTCCCTCCTGGCGATCTTCTGGGACACGTCACAGGTCCCAGAAGATACACCGGCCATTCACAGCGCACAGTGTGGCTTGCGCATTTGCAGTGCGTGCCCGACTTTGAAGACAAAGCCGAGCGCCCATATTTACACGGAGGGGAAGAGAAGCGAGGCAGTGGGCGGCCGCATCGCTGGAGCGAGGGACAGGTGAGTGTCTGATTATTAAAAGTCAGCAGCTACACTTTTTGTAGCAGCTGACTTTTAAAAGGGTGGAACTCCTTCTCAACAGGTCTACCAACTTAGTACCGTGCAACTCGCCTCCCCTTAAAAGCCTCCAGATGCATATCCCCCTGGGAAACAGCACAAAAGATTCTACATCAATGGTACTACACACCAACCAAGATCTCTCGCTTTTCACCATCTGGCTCATCTGCCTGCTGGAGGAAATGCAGAGAAACAGGATCCATGGCACATGTATGGTGGTCCTGCCCACTACTTCTTACTTTATGGCAGTCGGTCCAGAGTCTCATTACCAATGTCACAGGCAACTCCACCAGAATCAGCGCTGCTGGGGTTGGGAAGGGTGTTATGGGATACTGCTCAAACTATCCTTACCTATATATTGATTGCGGCCAGACACGCCATAACCAGAAATTGGAATGCAATCTCACTGCCCTCACCTCAACTAGTCCTCTTTCTTCTCAACCAACACCTACAGATGGAAGTAGTGTTTGCTATAGCTCATATGACCCTACCCAAGATTCAGAAAGAATGGCCGCCATGGCTCCATTACACAAATACCGATCTCCCCTCTCTACTTTGAAAACTTAGTATGATACCTATATTCTGATGAAACTGTAACTTAATTTACTCATATGTAGAATTTCTGACACCACATCACCCTCATAAGGAGATGCCCACCCAGCTACCTACTCACTTAATACTTTTACCCATTTACTTCACACCTTGAACCTGGACCACCGTCTAAAACTGGCTTTTTCGGCAACTCTGCATTTAGACCCAATCTTGATACATTACACTAGCTATTGTTAATGGTCTTGTCATACCCTATCGCCAATGTCTTATACTGCTCTTATAAGCTATTCTCTGTACAACTACATGCAACTCTTTGTGAAACCTCAATAAAAATGTCAGTTAAAAAAAAAAAAAAAAGTGTGGAACTCTGCTTTAACATGGGACAAAAAAAAGCAAAACTACTAAATTTTCATTTCACAAGCAGAATAATCTGGAACTCCAGTTGTCCAAAGTAACCCTTTAGAAACCCTCTTTTATTTTAGAAGAGCTGGAGGGGGCAGGGTTACTAGACAGGAGGGCCTCATCAGCACAGAATTCCTCATTTCTACCACAATGGGCATGCTGGGATGAGGGATGAGGTAGGTACACTAGCTTCACTAGTGCAAAGTGGTGCAACCGTCTTGCTTGTGCAGTGTGAATCACATGACAAGCTTAACAGAATTGCCAATATTGTAGCAGTCCAAACAATTTAAATACATTTATGTAACCTTGCATTCATGAGCTTGGCTGGAGTTGCATTTTAAACCCAAATTTCTTTAGGCTGTGTTGATAATGAGGTAGATTATGAGGGTCTAGTAGAATTGTCAGACATGAAGTAGAAGTGAGAGTGACAGAGTTAATTTCTTCTTTTTCTAGGTCAGTGGTGAAATAAATCATTCCCCTTCCTAACATCTCCTCCGAGTCTGCTGCCTCCGCACACCACCAGAGACTGAGACGAACTGAGCAGCCAGAAGAAAATAATTTACAAAATTATCATTTTTATAACATCCCATAAAATGTAATTTGTTTGAATGTTGCAAATTAAAAATTGCAATATAGAAAGTCTTCACCTCTTGTTAGGACTCCACTTCTAGTCTGCCTTCAAAATAGCACTTGTAGAGGAATGAATGGAGAATCCTCCTAGACAATAATATTTATGGACACAATCATGCTGGATTCGAGGTCTACCGGGAGGTGGAGGTTATGGAACATGAACAGCCACTGAAGGCATCAGCTGTAATTTTTGTAGTCATGATTGTTACTCAGCCTATGGGATTTGTTCTGCTGTATGAATATCAGCATACAAGAGGCTTCCCAGACATAAAATATCTTAGATGAACACCTTTGTTTACAAAGTATAGATGGAGGCCAGCCAATCAGACATGTTCTTTGAGTATTTTGTAGGGATCAAGGTAAAAATGCCAACCGTCTGTTAAGATTTCAGGGGAAAGAGAAGAAACGCTCACAGAGATTATTTATAAGAAACGGATCACACTGAACGAAACGCTGAACTCACAGGTACATATGATATGACAGAAGCACATCTGAACAAATGTGTTACATTAATGACTTACCACAGACAAGGGTTTCACCCGGCTGGAAGGTGATTATTTCATCACTGCCAAAATTTTTCAGATCTGGAGAAAAAAAAAGAAAAAAGATCAGATACTGCCACAAGCATTCCGTTCACACAATGCAATATACAGCTGAGGTAGCCGAACGGCTCATGGCACCTTCCTCCTCATTGAGACAAAGACAGCTGAAATGGGAGGCAAAGCTTAAAGTGATACTAAAGGTACAACTGTTTTTTTTTTTTCAAATAACAAATACCTGCTCTGTATAATGGTTTTGCACAAAGCAGGCCTAATCTTCCTTTTCTCAAGTCCCTTTCCGGCGCTCTGGGCTCTACCCTCCTGCCGAGTGTCCACATAATAAGCTGCGTGTTTAGTTAGATCATAATCTTGAAAAAAAAATTGACAGTCCTGAAAAGCCCCCACCACCTATGTATGAACAGTTTGAACCTGTAGTGGACAAGTAAAAGTTAGCAGAGCCAGGAACACCATTGGAGTCTCCGAGAAATGTCAGCAAGCGATTAAAGGTTCATTACTTCAGCATGTGCCCAAACAATGAGTGCTCTTGGTGGGTAGTGACCCTTAAAGGAGATTTATAGTCACAACATACACTTTCATTATTACATCAGAACTGTAATAGCTAGTGGTGCACCGAATGGAAATTTTGCAGCCGAAACTGCACTTAGCTGAAAGACGAAAACTGAAACCGAAAATTACAGTTTTTAAAATTTTTGTATATTTTTATATACAATGGTCATATGCAGCCTACCTGTACCTGGGCACTGATTGGAAGCACCAATAGGCAGCACTGATTGGCACTGATAGGTAGCATTGGTTGGCACTGATAGACGGCACTGATTGGCAATCACAGGTGACACTGATTGGAAGCACTGAAAGGTGGCATTGGTTGGCACTGATAGACGGCACTGATTGGCAGCACTGATGGGCATGGATAGGTGGCATTGATTGGAAAAACTGATTGGAAGCACTCATTGGCACTGACAGGTGGCACGGAGTGGCACTGACAGAGAAGATGCGGTGGCATTGACATGTAGCACTGATAGAGGAGATAAGAAGTTTCACATTGCAGAGATTGCAGGCTTGTAAGCACCGCTCTGTGCATGAAAATGTCATGTAATGTAACTGCATGCAGAGAGAGAGAGACAAGCTGTCACATCTCAGCACTGATGTCGGGGGTGGGCAGGACCGTATCAAACTCCCACCCAGCCCTTATCCCATTGGCTGGTGTTTGATAGATGTTCGGACACGCCCACCCCTGACACCACCGCCAAGATCTGACAGCTTGCAAGCAGTTACATTACATGACAGTTTCATGCACAGAGCGGCTCTTACAAGCCTGCTATCTGTGCAATGTGAAACTTCTCATCTCATGCATACACACACTGGACAACCCCCCCCCCCGCCGCGATGGGAAACACCCAGGGTGGACCGCGCCCCCTTTCAGTATCAGCCGTTTTTTTCTTTCGGCCAATACCAAAACACAGTTTTTGGACAATAATTTCAGTGCATCCCCAGTAATAGCAATAGTTATTATTGACAATCCAATATAAGCTTACCTGAAGAATCTTCTTTCATGTTGTAAGTTCTGCCTGTCTTTTGGCCATCTCTTTCCAGAACTTCCTGGATTCCCTGCATGAGTTGCAGCTCCCTGTCTGCTGTTTACTTTAAATTTCTAAGGACTACATATCCAATGGTACCTTGCTGTCTGCAACTTGTGATTCCTGTACAGATTCCACCTCCTGAAACTCCTCTTCCCAGCACCTCTGTAGTTAAAGTGATTGTAAAGGTTCAATTTTTTTTTTTTTTTTTTTTTATAACAAACATGTCATACTTGCCAGCTCTGTGCAAGGGTTTTGCATAGAGTGGGAACGATCCTCCTTTTCTGGGGAGTCCCGGCGGCGCTCCTGGCCCCTCCACTTCATCAGGTGCCCCCACAGAGAGCTGCATTCCATCGAGACACCCGTGTGGATGTGCTCCCGAGTCCTGCTACTGCATCCATTGGCACAGACAGCAGGACTTGGCCCGCCAATCAAATCACTGGATGTGATTGACAGCCTTTGGCTCCAGCTGCTATCAATCTATCCAATGAGGACCCGAGACAGTGGCTGGAGCTACTGGGCCCGTGCTTGTTGCTGGAACGATCGGGCTCAGGTAAGAAAAAGGGGGGGTTTTAGGGCAGCTGGAGCACAGTTTTTTCACCTTAATGCATTCTATGCATTAAGGTGAAAAACCGTGAGACTCTACAACTCCTTTAAAAGCTACAGAAATTCAGACACTTTGTAAAAAATTATTTTATTTGCACCTGACAGTTTTATGAAGCTCTGGGAGAACAGGTATCACTACACTCCCTGGGCTCTCACAGCAGCCCTGCCCACCAATCCCCTCTTCTGTTTATTCACTGAAGCCTTTGTATTTTGTGAAAGAGTTCACCCCTGAATGTCCCCTATATCCTTCTCTAGTCCCCCTCTGTGGGCTCCTCCAGTCCCCCCCCCCCCGTGTCCTCCTTCGGTCCCCCTCTGTGTGCTCCTCCGGTCCCCCTCTGTGTACTCCTCAGCCCCCCCCCCCCCAGATCTTTCAGGATGGAGAGCGGAGGAAGGAGCCGGTAAATATGTAATTTACCGGCTCCTTCCTTTTCTGATTGGTCAGAGTTAACTGTGCTTACGATGTTTCCATTTATGAATGGAGAGGAGCCTCTGTCTCCTGTCCATTCATCTTCAGCACAGCTGAGGCTGCTGAGATAGGGAATGGGGAATCAGTGTCCTCAGACCCTTTCCCTGTCTCAAAGGGGAGATGTCAGGGGTTTAGACCCCTGATATCTCACCAAAGCCCCCCTACCCCCCGACATGGTTGATAAAAAAAAAAAAAGGAAATATTGTAATAAATACTATATTTGTGCTGTACTTGTAATCGCGCAAATGCTCCTGATGCCTAATCTGATACCTTGACACTCAGAGATGATCGGTGCGGTGGTGGGGGAAGTTACAATCACTGATCTACCTGTGTAGCTTTCAATAAAGCAGCTGACAGACGCTTCTCCTCCTCTCTCCTCCTTGGCTTTCAGCTGCTTTATTGAAGGCCACACAGGGAGATTGGTTATTGTAACTCCCCCCACCGCCACACCGATCACCCCCGAGTGCCCCTTGTATCTTCCTCCGGTCCCCCTCTGTGCTCCTCTATGGGCTCCTCCAGTCCCCCTCTGTGGGCTCCTCCGGTCCCCCTCCGTGTGATCCTCTGGTCCCCCCGTGTCCTCCTCCGATCTGCCTCCGCGTGATCCTCTGTGGATGGAGCAGCGGGGCTCGTGAGCGTGCCCGCACGGGTACCCCCAGGGAAAGCAGCTCTCCATGGGGGCACCCGATGAAGAGGAGGAGCCAAGAGCGCTGCCAGGGGACCCCAGAAAAGAAGGATCAGGGCTGCTCTGTGCTAAACTCTTGCACAGAGCAGGTAAGTATGACATGTTTTTATTAAAAAAACAAACAAACCTTTACAATCACTTAAAGGACATGTACATTCTTGTTTCCTTCTGGGAGTAGTCCTCATCTTGGAACTTACTAGCCTTGTAACTTTGGTCTTGGTAACAGGTAGTACCAAGGTGGCCGCATTACCAGTAAGCATGTGAAAGTACAAGTAGGGGGAGGCCTGCTACTGGGATGAACATTATAAAGGTAGTTCACATCCATCCCCTGTATTAATGGGGCTGTCAGGTTACACTGCAGTATACTATTGAGGTTCACCTTTAACATCGGGCAAACAAAATGATGCTGAAAATGAGCAGAACGATGGCGGTATATTCATTTTGGGTAATTTATTAAAGATTCAAACAAAGCAAAGAGGAGCTGCTGGTCCCATTTCCAAAGTAGGTTAGAATATACAAATTGAAGTCTTCTTTGTTGTTAGAGGAAGCAGCCACATTCTTCAATGCTCTCTAGGTTTAATAAATCAAATCCAACAATTGTGCTGCTGCAGTGTAAGAGCCATTAGTGAGACGTACAAATCAAGACATGGAACAGGACAGAGGTATCTTCTAGACAACGTTCTTCCTTTGGATCTTTTCACATCTTGAGCTCCACAGATCTGCTTTAAATAAAAAGACTCTGACAGTGTGTGTGCCCGGAGGAGATATAAATAACCCTTAATTCATGTTTGCTTGAATGTTACCTATTAACAAAGGCTCATTTGTCACTTCACTGCTGATCTATCATATTGCTGTCAGGAGCAGTTACTGTAAAGAAGACACTTGGGATGGCTGTGCATACAAGGGGCAAGAAGACAACCCGGGATTGGCAAAATTGTCACATTTTACCCACAGACTCTGTTCATCGTCTAGCAGGCTGCTATATTTCTGGGCTGCTACACTAACTGCAAATGTCTCACACTAATTAGCAGCTCAGCGAGGGAATATTCATAAAGGGAACCTGTCACCAGAACTTAATTTCCTCCCATTATATTTCACCAGGACCTCATTCCTCCCTTTATATTTCACCAGGACCTTATTTCCTCCCGTTATATTTCACCAGGACCTCATTTCCTCCCGTTATATTTCACCAGAACCTCATTTCCTCCCGTTATATTTCACCAGGACCTCATTTCCTCCCGTTATATTTCACCAGAACCTCATTTCCTCCCGTTATATTTCATCAGAACCTCATTTTCTCCCGTTATATTTCACCAGGACCTCATTTCCTCCCGTTATATTTCACCAGGACCTCATTCCTCCCGTTATATTTCACGAGGACCTCATTCCTCCCTTTATATTTCACCAGAACCTCATTTCCTCCAGTTATATTTCACCAGGACCTCATTCCTCCCTTTATATTTCACCAGAACCTCATTTCCTCCAGTTATATTTCACCAGGACCTCATTCCTCCTTTTATATTTCACCAGAACCTCATTTCCTCCAGTTATATTTCACCAGGACCTCATTTCCTCCAGTTATATTTCACCAGAACCTCATTTCCTCCAGTTATATTTCATCAGAACCTCATTTCCTCCCGTTATATTTCACCAGGACCTCATTCCTCCCGTTACATTTCACCAGGACCTCATTCCTCCCGTTACATTTCACCAGGACCTCATTCCTCCCGTTACATTTCACCAGGACCTCATTCCTCCCGTTATATTTTATGTCACGATAAAGCGTCACCATAGGATTTCCAGGGACACTGGGATGGTTTGAGTTTCAGTAAACTTGCACGGTTTATATATTTCTTTAGAAAATAAAATCAAGATGGACAAAACTATTTTTTTTTAGTCAGCAGATCTCTCCCCTAGAGAGTAAAATTTATATGTAGACAATGAGCCCATCTGTAGAGCAGAAGGGAGGGTGAAGGGAAATCTTTTTGCTGCTGGCCAGAGTCCATCTTAGTAGTTCCCAGCCTCCTGTTCTCTCCCAATCGGCTCTTGCCAGAGGCCCGGCTGTGATGTAATGGAGTGTATTAATGTGCAGAACTCAGCATCCTGTCTACATATTGGGATTAGTCTCTCATCGTTCACCTCACCATCTTTTCTCATGCTCAGGAGGTCACCCCCTGCTCTAATGTCCAGGAAGACAAACTGGCTAGTATAGATGATGACCCTATCTGAATTCACATCTGCTTTTGGAAAGAAAGATAAAAGAATAGAATACAAATATGGATGCAGATTTGGTAGCTTTGTAATAATAAGCAGAGTTGGCATCCGTCATGGACATTTAGGGTAGTTGGAAGGATATAGGAAGGCTGAGATAGTTCACAGTTTTTTTTTGGTTGAGGAATGTTCACAACACAATCCATTGAGAGGACAGGAGGAAATCGCTATCCAGCTCAGGGCACATTACAATCCTGAGAAACCATCATGCGTATAATATTCGCTAATATTCGGTCAGACGGAGCATGTCACAAATCAAACACAGAGCGCAGATGAACGTAGCCAGCCCCTGCAGCGTTCTCTGCTCACAAAGCACCAACGCACAACCCCTAAACCTACCATTGTCAGCCTTCATATAGAAGTGTCTATGTTACCCGTGGCAACAGAGAACATGCTTTAGAGACATGAAAGAGAGAATCAACAATCACCCCAGAGTAACTCCACCGAATTTCCCAGTATTCTTGCATCGGTTCTGGTCCTCTGCTCTCATGACATGCTGTGCCGTCCTCTCTGGTCCCTGAGTGATCAGTCCCCCGATGTCACATCATTAGATCAGGAAATGTCACCTCTCTGCTGTGTATCTCCAGGGATGTCCTGGCCTGGTGGCTGTACCCAGCCTCATTTACCAGAGCTGACATTTCAGGATGAAGAGGACAAGACAGAATAACAGCAACTCATTCTGCTTACAATCACTTTATCTCTGGAATACTGCAGCACAAATACAATTACACTCAGGCCCGCAGAATTTCATCATGTAGATGACACTGTAATACAGCTCATTAAGCTGATTGGCTGTTCCTTACTGGTATGAGACCTGCAGAATTTTTAATGGGCCTCTATTATCATGCACAAACGTATATACTGAATACTGGGGAGCTGACACCACTGATCTGATAACATCACGAGAATGCAAAGACGACACACAGACATGTCACATAGACAGTCCCACACAGTGTTCATTTTGATATCAAATTTCGATATAGTTTTATAGTCTTTTGACTAAAACTCCATTTTGGTTTTAGTCTTATTTTAGTCATCTGAATTGTTTTAGTCATATTTTAGTCAACAAAAATCTCCAGTACATTTTAGTCAACTAAAATCAAATGGGTTTAGTTAAATTTTAATACATTATTTAAAGGGTAACTCCACTTTCGTGGGAAAGAAAAATAGCGAAGAAAAAAATAATATAGCACATATAATTGCAACTGAATGTTATTAAAAATTACCTTTCCTTTTCAATCTGCAGCCTCTGTAATTTTCTGAAAACGCAGTGAAATATGGCTACCTGGAGTTGTTCTGTACATAGAATGTGTACTGACCACTCCCCAGAAACATCATTTCCTGCTTGTGTGATTGTCTCACTGGTTTTCCCAGAAGTCTGCCTAAGATACAAGTAAGATTTCAGGCATCCCCTGCAACAAAAATGTCATTTTTGGAGAGATACTTACAGTAGGAACACGTCTAAAGGGATGCAGGCCCAGCAGATTTCCTCATTAGTGCCCTGCAGCTTCACACCTGATTGATAATTATGAAACCACTCTCATTACACACACTCAGTGCAGAGACACAGAGGAACAAACGGGGATTTCTTCAGGATAGCAAAAGGTAGGAATCTGCAACAAATGTTGTTATAATCCATGCAATGTACAGAGATCACCCAGAGGGGAATGTTTTTTTCTCAACAAAGGTGGAGTTACGCTTTAAGCAATTCTTTAGAATTACCAAACCCATTATATACTCCTGGATTGAAAATCTAATAACATGTTATTATTTAAGGTATTAAAGTGGTTGTAAAGTCAGGTTTTTTTATCTTAATGAATTCTGTGCAGATAAAAAGCCTTCTGTGTGCAGCAGCCCCCCTCAATACCCCTAATACTGACCTGAGGTCCCTCTAGCTCCAGCGATGTTGTAGGAATGTCTCGGCTGTCCAGGACTCCCCTCCTCATTGGCTGAGACAGTAGTGCGGGACCACTGGCTCCCGCTGTTGTCAATCAAAGTCAGTCAGCCAATGAGAATAGAAAGGGGGCTGGGCCGGAGCTCCGTTTCTGAATGGTCACAGGGAGCTGTGACTCGGCTCGGGTGCCCCCATAGCAAACTGCTTGCTGTGTGGGCACCCAACAGGAGGGAGAGCTGAAGAGGGAACCAAGAAGAGGAGGATCCGGGCTTCTCTGTGCAAATCCAACTGCACAGAGGAGGGAAGTATAACATGTTTATTATTTTTCATTTTTTTAAAAAAAAAACTAACTTTAGGCCCCTTTCACACTTGTGCAATGCGATTTTACCATGATTTGGGATCAGTACGACTTTGTTGCATCTTTGGCACAATGAAAACATATTACAAAAGTCGTACAGAAATAGTAAAGAAATCGCATCTATATTATTCAGGTGCAATTTGCATGCGACTTTGAGATTTTAACATTGAAGTCTATGGACCTCAAGTTGCATCAAAGTTGGGCCAAAGTAATGCAGGGACTACTTTGAAGTCGGCACGACTTGAAGTCGTACAGATATGAATTGGAAACTGGTTCGACACAAGTCGGTCCAACTTTGAAAAAGGTCGTACAACAGTCGTGTCGTACCAGTGTGAACCCATAAGGTGCGAACATGCACTACAGACACAGATTTTGCCATTGTGATATAGAACGTCTTTATAAATAAAACCAAGTTTCATAAAAAAAACAACAATATTGCTTTTTGATAAACAGAAATACAATATGAAAGTATAAAAAAAAAAACAAAAAACAAAAAAAACTGTAAAATCTATTGGCTGTTGCCATTGCACATATTACCTGAATAGATTACCAACATGGAGGTTGGGTTTACACCTATGCAAATTGGATAAGGGTTTCCCCGCATGCAAATCGCATAGCAGGAGATTGTGACCGGCTTTCTATGGAGACGGTTCACACATCTCTGCTGCAGCTCCGGTGCAAATTGCACAGGGGTCCTGTGCGTCTTTTGGTCCATTTCAGATCTGAATTCAGCCCAAAATTCAGGCTGAAATCGGACCTGAAACAGTGAATAGAGACGCACCGGACCCCTGCTGGGAGTCGCGTGCAGCAATAGTGTGTACCCAGCCTAAATAATAAGAAATAAAATAAATGCCCTTTTCTTAATTTTTTTTGTCTTTTAGCAGCTTAGTAGTCGTATTTTAGTCTTTTGACTAAAATGACATTTTAGTTTTAGACATATTTTAGTCATCTCAATTGTTTAAGTCGGATTTTAGTCGACTAAAATTGTATTCATTTAGTCAATGAAAATATTTTAGTCGACAAAATTTAACACTGGTCCAGCCACACCGCCCATATAAACTAAACAGAAACTTGTAGACTTGGCATTACGCAAGCTTCAAAAAACAAAAAGAACTTCTACCAACTCACCTGAGCGATCAGTGAACGGGAGAAGTACCAAAGATTTCCAAGGGACAGATGGTCCCAGGTCATCTCTTTGGATCTCCGAGGCCCGGGCCCACGTTATGACGTCAGGTCCGGGTCACCAGATGTAAACAATGCCCGTGAACTCGGCTGGAAAGGCGGGGATCGTTCATTTTTTTTTCTGATCTCAGCCTTTACAGCCTGGAGGAGAGATGTGGGACCCCGCATCTCTCCATAAAGAGGACCTGTCACAAACTATTCCCATTACAAGAGATGTTTACATTCCTTGTAATAGGAATAAAAGTGATCAAAAAAAAAGGAAAATAAGGAATAAAAATTAAAAAAAACGCCCCCTGCGAGCTTGCGCGCAGAAGTTAACGCATATGCATACGCAAGTCGCACCCGCATATGTAAACGGCATTCAAATCACACATGTGAGGTATCGCCGTGAACGTTAGAGCGAGAGCAGTAAATCTAGCCCAAGACCTCCTCTAAATCTAAACATGTAACCTGTAAACATTTTTAAATCATTGCCTATGTAGATTTGTAAGTACCAAAGTTCGGTGCCATTCCAGGAGTTTGCGCAATTTTAACATGTGACATGTTAGGTATCTATTTACTCGGCGCAACATCATCTTTCACATTATGAAAAAAAATTGGGCTAATTTTATGATTTTGTTTTTTCTTTATTCATGAAAAAAAAAGTGTTTGAAAAATCGCTGCACAAATACCACATTATATAAAAAGTTGCAACAACCACCATTTTATTCCATAGGATCTCTGCTAAAAAAAACATATATAATGTTTGGGGGTTCTGAGTAATTTTCTAGCAAAAAAATAAGTGATGGCTTGTACGTGTAGGAGAGAAGTACCAGAATTGGCTTGGATGGCAAGTGGTTAAAGACTAAAGCTGGGTATACATGGATTGAAATTCATCAGGGGCTGGCCATCTTGGCTGTGACTTTCTGCTGTTTTACAGCTGGCTTCCCACTGACCATGGGTGAGATCGCATTGTGCCGCCAAACTGGTCCCGCAGTCTCCTGGGATGTGTGACATCCCAGAAGGTTGAAGACCGGGATGGCCAAACTTGTGTAATTCTCTCCTAGGCAGGGGGAAATTGGAGAAGAAAATTAGCGGTATTTTCACTGTGAAGGTCCGCTTTAAGGCACCACTCACACTTGTATGACTCCAAAGTTGCGTCAACTTTGGTGCAACTTTGGATGGATTCAACTTGGATACAACTTTGGCTTTGACCAGTCATATTGGACAACTGTTGCACACAAGTTGCATTGTATAACATTCAGGTAAGACTTTCATGCAACTTCTGAGGGTTAACAATGAAGTCTGTGGCCCTCAAGTTGCATAATAGTCAGAGCAAAGTAGTTCATGAGCTACTTTGAAGTTGCTGCAATTTTAAGTCATGCAATATATGAATGGGTATCATTGAAAAACATGTGGAACAACTTTTCATGCAACTTTGATGTCCAAAAGTGACATGACAAGGCGCACAAAAGTGTGAATGGAGCCTAAATTGTTTGTTTGAACCAAGTTGGTCCAACTACACATACAGTGCTGTGTGCCAGCAACATTACAGGGATTTTCCTTCCCATCCCATTCCTGAAATAAAATCACATGGGCTGAGAGCTGCTCAGCCATTTACAGGAAGCTAAGTATTTACATATTTATGAATAAAAACAATGCTTCCTCTGATTGGCTTAGACTGAGATTGTGATGTTCTCTGACTGACCTGACTCTCCAACACCGCCATTCAGAAGAAGCCTTGTATTCATTCATAAAGAAACAAGGCTTCCTTTGATTGGCTGAGCAGCACTCAACCAAACCTAATTTTGTTCCAGGAACAGGATGGGAGTGAAGGAAATAGTTTGTTTGGACCAGCCTGATCCAAACAACCTATTTAGAGTTTAAGGAGTTGTAAAGGCAGAAGGTTTTTTATCTTAATGCATTCTATGCATCAAGATAAAAAACCTTCTGCGTGTAGCAGCCCCCCCAGCACCCCCTAATTACTTACCTGAACCCCTTCTCTCTACAGCGATGTCCACGAATGTCTATGCCACCCGGGACACTCCTCCTGATTGGTTGAGACACAGCGGCAGCGTCATTGGCTCCCGCGGCTGTCCATCAAAGTCAGTCAGCCAATTAAGAGAGAGAGAGGGGGTGGGGCCAGGTTGGGGCTCCATGTCTGAATGGATACATGGAGCTGTGACTCGGCTCGGGTGCCCCCATAGGAAGCCGCTTGCTGTAGGGGCACTCGATAGGAGGGAGGGGCCAAGAGCAGCAAAGAGGGACCCGAGAAGAGGAGGATCCGGGCTGCTCTGTACAAAACCAACTGCGCAGAGGAGATGAGTATGACATGTTTGTTATTTAAAAAAAAAAAAAAAAAACAAGACTTTACAATCACTTTAAATCAAACCTAGAGTCAGACTTTACAACTGCTGTCACAATTCTTTATCCATCTTTGTCTAATTAAGGAGAATTTCTTTTGCTTCCTGTCTTATAGATATAACAAAAAGAGGACATCTTTACAATGCGAGGGAAATCTCCTCTTCCACGGTTGTCATGGGAACAAGTGTCCCCATTTGAAGATTTACCCTCTATTCTGTTCCGGTGGCAACTTACATTTTTGGATTTACCCTCACTTTTATTCCTGGTGTCATTGATTTAGGTAAGTTAGAGGCAGAGAATGTCCCTGACGGGAATATAGACAGCAGTAAAAACTGGACAGGGGATCTAACACCACATCCCTCTACCCAAATGTTAAAACAAAATGTTGCCTTTAGTTATACTTTAAGAAAGAGCACTGCTTTTATTGTATTGTACACAGATAACAAGCGAGAAGCTAATGAACCTTCTCTTCCCAGAGCATGCACATATTGGCAAAAGAACAGGAATGGTCGAAAGACATTTACATTTGTACCATTCTGATGATGAACAAACTTTTCCAAATTCTTCTTCATTTTAGAACACTACACAGGTATTGCTTATTCTGAGAGCAATGTAGAATATGTACCATTCAATTGTCAGCATTCCATGAAAAGCCTATTCTAGGAGTGCTGTGTGTACCTCAGAGAAGATCCTTGGACCAGTCATGGTTGAGGAAGCCTCTTTATACTCCTAGGTTCATGCTTTTTCTCTATTTTGTATGTATTGTTTATACTTTTTTTTTAGCTTTACAACAGTCTAAAAAAAGTAGTAATTATACATTATAACAAGTTTCTAAATGAGAATAAACTGGAACTCTGCACTTGATGGCCAAATTCCAAACACAGTCCCTTTTTTTTTACAGTAATTGTCATAAATAATAAAGGATCCATCCAGCACGGATCAGGGTTCCATAGGGATGGACCACTGCTCATGACCTGTATAGCACCCTGTGGCTATCTGCACATATTGCACAGTGCCGAGATCAGCGGTGATGCTGGATTCACTGCCCGAAGCAACATTACTGGTTGACCTGACAGTTTGGGGTCCTGGTATGGCTCCCAAGCTTTTACTGGGGTTGCATGGATCCAGATGTACTACTTCTATTGCTGTATTACGTGGGTGCTCAACCTGTGGCCCTCCAGCTGTTGCCGAACTACAATTCTTATCAAGCCTCTGCCTTTGGGAGTCATGCTTGTAACTATCAGCCTTGCAATGCTTCATGGAACTTGTAGTTCTGCAACAGCTGAAGGGTCACAGGTTGCGCACCCAAGCAATTAGAAGACAGTGAAGATTTGACTGAAGAAACCAAAGAGAAAATAAGCTGGTTAAGCTTAGAATGGTTTCTCTGTAAGGGGGGGTCATCAACATAGGACAGTAGCAAAAAAACTGAGTGGGGTGCCTTGGCAAAATGCCTAAAAAATTGCCCAAAAATTGTATACAAGCTGACTTGTGGATGAAGCCTGCCTTTTAGTTGCACAAAGCCACAGGTTTTCATTGTGCACCATAACCACCTTCTAGCTGCTGGCGTCCTAACGACCAATGAAGTCATGAGTTGAGAAGGAGGATGTCAGTCGTATAGCATCCATATTTGCCCCTTCCCTGCCCCTCTCCATCAGTTGGGGTCACATTAGCTGAGAGATGGAGAAAAACTGAGGGGGAAGAGAAAAATCAGAATACTAATCAGGACCAGTTTGGGAAAGTGTATTGTCTTTGCAAGAGGGTGTTCTACTTGGAATTGTGGATATTGCTGCATTATGTAAAACTATTAAAGTCGTTTTTACATTTTAGAAAGGGGTGCCTAGAAACTGTCCATAATTTTTAAAGGGCGCCTTGATTGAAAAAAGGTTGAGAAACCCCAGGGCAAGGTTATAGGGGCATGTGCTAAAAAGCTTGCCAGTCTCCATTCATCTTTGGCACCACCCTGTAACACCGAGTCAATGAATACTCAGCCTATGTCCCATACTGAATGATTAAGATTGTTACAATTATATAACAAAATCCTGAATAAGAATTAACTGGAACACCAAGCCTGATGCCAAAATGCTTGTTCAGTGATGGCTCGCTAATTTAAACCCTCTTGAAGCCTTTTGTGAATATTTGATCTTATTCAGATATTTCCCTCAACCAAATAACTCATCTTTAGATTTTAATGATTGGTATAAAGTGAGGTACACATAGGGTTGCCACCTCATCCCTTTAAACCCGAGCACATATGAATTACACAGGATCTGAGGCTAATTTAATGCAGATAAGGCACCAAGTGAGTTTAATTACCACCGTAATCAGCCACAGAACAGAGTAATTCGTATGTGTGATCGGTTTTAAAGGGATGAGGTGGCAACTCTAGGTACACAAGAAGGCCCAACCTGTTCCTAAAGGGAAGCAATCTAGACATCACATAAAGGCCAATCCTGATAAAGTTAATTCATAAAACATGCACTAGAAGACAAACAGTTTTAGAATCATCACTGCGATCCGTCCCCATTTCTACAGTATTCTAGTGACCTTTTATACCAGGGCTATGCAATTAGCGGACCTCCAAATGTTGCATAACTACAAACCCCATGAGGCATAGCAAGACCCTGACAGCCACAAGCATGACACCCAGAGGCAGAGGCATGATGGGGACTTGTAGTTTTGCAACAGCTGGAGGTCCGCTAATTGCATATCCCTGTTTTATACCTTTCACAACCTTTTACATTTCAATGTTAAATTGTTGTAAACTGCATGTGTAGGGCCGTTTGCAGGGCAGCCCCTCCCTGTCCATTGTAAATGGTAGAACTTCCACAATTTGATAACTACCATAGTCTTATTATCCTATATACCACACTATGCATATTAAAGAAGAATTTAGGTAAAGTTCACCTTAACCACTTCCATACAGGACACTTACACCCCCTTCCTTACCAGACCAATTTTCAGCTTTCAGCACTCTCACACTTTAAATGACAATTACTCAGTCATGGTACACTGTACCCAAACAAAATTTTTATCATTTTTTTCTCACAAATAGAGCTTTCTTTTGGTGGTATATAATCACTGCTGGGTTTTTTATTTTTTTCAATATAAGCGAAAAAGTAGCGAAAATTTTGAAAAAAAAACACTTTTTTTTAGTTTGTATTGAAAAATTTTGCAAAAAAGTAATTTTTCTTCATAAATTTGGGCGATAATTTATACTGCTACATATCTTTGGTAAAAATAACCCAAATTGGTGGATATTATTTGGTCTCTGTGAAAGTTATAGAGTCTACAAGCTCTGGTGCCAATCATTGAAAATTG
>BLSH010226082.1:579401-603342 GCA_018402905.1 Glandirana rugosa
ATTCCTTTAAGGTGACATCCCCTTTTGGAGTACGAGAATCCAAAGTCATTGTAAAACTGACGACTTCGGTATAACTTTTTATTTGTATAAATAATATGTTCTGACATCGATCGGTGTCAGTCCTTCTTGTTACTTCTTGTACCGTTTACCAGAGTTTCTTAACAGGACGAAACCGATGTTAACGTTATGTTAAATATGTAAGACTTTCCCCCAACCGTGGATCGATTGATGAGAAATTTCAGGTAAACTAAGAGACTCCTGAAGAAAACTATACATCTACCAGTAAGTGTATCAGAACAGTGAAGGTCCGAAAAACAAACTTGTCCATCAGTACGACTCTATCGAAGAGTAGTTAGCTAGGTGCCAACCCCCTTTCAGAATGTATAAATTGTATTGCAATTGTAGCCAAAGCAGGACAATTCTTTGAGACCATTTGCCATGTTCTTCATTGTTCTTCCTGACTGTGGCTAGCTACAGTCTTGTATAATAAATATGTTTATTTTTCAATATGGCTTCAGCAGTCAAAATGTTACTGAAACCTAAGAGCATGAGGTTTTCCCCTACAGTGGAATTTCCTTAGTAAATCAATTCCACTGTGTGTTTTTCAAGCCATCTTTTTATTGGGGGCTTGATAGTTAATTTATTAAAAAAAAATAAATAAATAATGTTGCTGCACCCCGGGGATCTCTTCCATGTTGTCCAGGTAGATCTCCTATTGCCTACCCCTGCTTTAATAAGGAATAAAGTCAGGTTCAGGGCCCACCCTCAGCCTGTGACTGGGCACTGAAGTAGCAGCAGAAGATGAATAAAGCTAGTCCTGACTTTCCCCTCCTGTTGGCAGATGTAATTGAATAAACCCAGATTGGCTCACTTGCTGTCTCTCCTTCTCCTAATCTGAGTGCTGCTGTATAGGGCACTACAAAGGGATAATGGGCAGCCAGTTGGGTTCCTTATGCTAGTTACTGTAAAAATACAATGAATAAATGTAATGAATACATAACTGGTTCGAAGTGGAAGTTCAGCCACAACAGAGTTAGAACCCCTGGTAAGATTTTACTGCTATCCAGGGCTCTGTTGCAGGAGGACAAAAGAATTGGTTTCCCAGACCCCAGAACGGGTTTTCTTTTCATTTCTTGTTATTAATCTGCTCTGACAGCAATACCATTTATAAAATGCAACCATCTGAAAGTATGGCAATTGCTGAACATGAAAAAACAAATCACAAGCTCCAGTAAATGTTTTCTACATAAAGGTCCAATTAGGATCTGAATTTAGCAGCAACAATTCAGTCAATGCAAGTGATGAAAAAGCAGAACGTTTTGTGATATTACACGTTTTCTTATGTGGGGACAACTGCTGCTCTGAAAAGCCATGTTGATACAGCAGTGATTGTAATTGCAAGTTTATTTAATCCACTTCAGTCAGGAAAAGCACTTTAATGTTGCCGTTTATACAGCGTCTGATTATGGTTCAGGGGCTTTTTATATGATTGCACGTTGTAGTAAGTGGATGAAATAGTGGAATGAGAGCAGAAGCCAGGTAACAAGCAGGACACAACCAGGAATCAGGTCAGCAGTGAGAGAGAACAGGAAACGGACCCAGTCACCATAGAGAATACCATACCGGCATACAGGTCACTAACACAACGGAGAAGAGCTACTACAGTCACCTGTGATGAAACCAAGTGGGGGGACTGAGGGACTGTGCTATGCAGTAAAGGGGCTATAGAAGAACTGCACCATGGGACTGAGGAACTACAACAACACAGGGAAGGGTGACAGGAGGACTGTACCGGGTGTAGCGGTGAGGGGTGACAGAAGAACTGTACCATAGAGGAGAGGGATGACAGAGGGCATGTAGCAATATGGAGGGGGATGACAGAGGGACTGCAACATGGAGGAGAAAAGGGGGACAGGGGGGACTGAACCATGAAGCAGAGCAGTGAAAAACAAGCTGCACCACGGAGAAGAGGGGCGACAGGAAAACTGTGCCATGAAGGAGAGGTGTTACAAAAAGATTCCGCCATTGAGAAGAAGAGTGACAGAGGAACTGCACCACAGAGCAGAGGGATGACCAAGGGCATGTATTATGGAGAAGGATGACAGAGGGACTACACGGTGGAGGAGAGGAGTGACAGAGGGAATGCACCATGGAGGAGAGAAGGGTGACAGGTGGACTGCACCATAGAGGAGAGAAGGATGACAGGTGGACTGCACCATAGAGGAGAGAAGGGTGGCAGGTGAACTGCACCATAGAGGAGAGAAGGGTGACAGGTGGACTGCACCATGGAGGAGAGAAGGGTGACAGGTGGACTGCACCATGGAGGAGAGAAGGGTGACAGGTGGACTGCACCATGGAGGAGAGAAGGGTGACAGGTGGACTGCACCATGGAGGAGAGAAGGGTGACAGGTGGACTGCCCCATGGAGGAGAGAAGGGTGACAGGTGGACTGCCCCATGGAGGAGAGAAGGGTGACAGGTGGACTGCACCATGGAGGAGAGAAGGGTGACAGGTGGACTGCACCATGGAGGAGAGAAGGATGATAGGTGGACTGCACCATGGAGGAGAGGGATGACCGAGGGCATTTATTATTATGGAGAGGGATGACAGAGAGAATTCACCAAGGAAGAAAGTGGTGACAGAGGGACTGCATGGTGGAGGAGAGAAGGATGACAGGTGGACTGTGCCATGAAGCAGAGCAGTGACAAACAGGCTGCACCGTGGAGGAGAGGGGTGACAAGAAAACTGTACCATGAAGGAGAAGTGTTACGAAAAGAGGGGGTGAAAGATGAACTGTTCGATGGAGGAGATAGATGAAAGAGGACCTGTACCAAGGAAGAGAGGGTTTACAGAGTGCCCGTATCATGAAGCATAAGAGGGTGAAGGGGGCAGAACCATGAATGAGAGAGAAGTGCAGAGGGATTTTTCCATGGAAGAGAGAGGTGACAGAGGAACAGCACCATGGAAAAGAGGGGCAACAGGGACAGCACCATAGGGAAGAGTGAAGTTGGAGGAGAGGGGGAACAGGGGCAGTACCATGGAGAAAGCACCATAAAAGTGAGGGGTAACAGTGAACAGTACCATGGAGAAGACGAGTGCACCACGGAGGAGAAGGGCGACAAGGGATCTGTGACATGGAAGTGAAGGAAGTGCCAGATGGAATACACCATTGAGGCGAGGGGGGACAAAGGGCCAGTGCTATGGAGTGGGGTAACAGAGGGACTGTACCATGGAAGAGAGGAGAGTGACAGGGGACTGCACCATGAAGGTGGGGGGGGGGGTAACAGCACTATGGAGGAGAGGAGTGACAGGGGGACCGTACCATGAAGGGGGGGGGGGTAACAGCCCTATGGAGGAGAGGAATGACAGGGGGACCGTACCATGAAGGGGGGGGGAGGTAATAGGGGTCTGCACTATAACACCAAACAAAAGGGATAGACTACTGCAGCCCATTACCTTCTAGCATCATGTCAGCAATCAGCGTTTTATATATAATACAAAATCTACAGGGAGATATAATACGGCACTGCTGAACACTGTCTCTCCCAGCCCATAGAATCGAGGACATTATTTACTCCCCTTCCCAGATGCCATATACATGAGATCTGGGTGATTGGCAGGCACCACCTGCTGGCATTTCCGTTAAGCACTGCGTGGTATCACTGCCAGTTTACACACCCTCCTACATTGCTGCCTTCAACAGACATTTGTGGAATTTTCTCACAAATCTGTCAAGACTCCTGCATCTTCTAATCCATTCACCATCACTGCATACAATTATTCTTCTAGAAAGTGTAACGCACCTGTGACAATCATTGTGGGAGACAGATAAAGGAATGGACCCCAATGACACTTCACATGAACACCTTTCTAGGCTGCTACAGAAGAGCTTATCACTATGGTTTCTCAATATATAATACTGTTTAAACATTGAGAGAAAGTAAAAGTAAATAATACGAAACACTGATTGCATGATGCAGCCAGATGTCCACACAGTACAGGCCAGCAACCAAAGCCAAGTGGTAAAAAGATCATAAACAACCTAGAATGGGTGCAGCCAAGGACCCATTTACAAGGGACGCCATTTCAACCTCCCCTGAACGATCTTTTTTTGACAGCTAGAAGCCAGCATCTAAAACAGTCGTTTTGCGGCATATTGCTGCGTTCATGTCAGGGAGCGTTTTTTAATGTAAATGAAACGGTCCTAGATGGGAGTTACTGCGTTTAGGCGCGTTTACAAGCGGTTTGGTATTTCAAATGCCTCTGAACTGGCGTCTGAACCCATTTTTTTTGCTTTCCAAAAAAAACCTTTAAACTCAACTGCCTGGAAATGACCTTAAACGACCCTGTGTAAATGTACTGATGAAAAAAATGCCCAAATGCCTCTAAACGTCCATTTACCAGCAGCAGTGTACATGAGGCCTAAAGGGAACCTATGGATTATTACAATGTTATATTGTCTTCAGAAAACATGTGAAATGGCTATAGGTTATCTTTGCTACCTAAGCTGCCTGTGGTACTGGATCAATAGGTGATATCCAAGGTGCCAAACTTTGACTGCCCATAAGCCCCATTCACAGAAGGATTAATAATGGTGAGATGAACAGACCCAAACTCAGAAATAATGGTAAATCTCTTTAACATATTTGGGTTTGTTCTTATGAGAAGGATATATTGTGATCATCTACAAAGCAAAGTGCTGAGCACCTCGATAGGCTACAGCAAGCCTGACAGACACATAGCTCAATCATCTTTACTCCATTTGCTCTCATGTCTCCAGGATCCAATGCCTCCTCCCTTCTCTCATTCTGGTTATCCCTTTAAAGCCCCAATCTGGGCAAAAACAATTTTTTACCAGTCCACCTTCCCGTCCAACTCTAACAGATTCTATTAGACTTTATTTCACCCTCACCTTGTGAAGCCAGCTATACTCTATGTCCCTAACTGCTGTTTCTGGGTGGTGGGAGCACTGATCCAGCACTCTGATGCCCCCCTGAGATGCCACTCACCTCCATTGTTGTGCCCCTTTACCTCGATTCTGAGTGGTCTGTGCCACAGACGATCCAGTATGAAATGCCCACATTAGGCAGGCACTAACATGGACACCCAAAGAAGGACCAGGAAGCAAGAGGGCAGAAGGACAGGGGCAGAGTGTCACATGACCGCAGCCACAGGTAAGTAAAGAGGGCTTATAGATTAGTTTGCTGGGTTTTTCTAATATAGAGATTAGGTTGATGATAGTGGGAGGGTGGGTGAGGATTTTATCCTGGAGTGGGGTTTTATACACTCCTCCAAGAATTTTCTTTTTGCTTCTTCCCATTTCCGAACCTTCTTTTCTCTCTCATAATCACTTTTCAATGACCCTTAATATTTTTATTTAGGCTGCATTCACACTGGGGCGACCCGACTTCGACGCGACTTTGCTAGGCAATTTCAGCGCGACTTTCAGCGCGACTTCCAGCGCGACTTCCAGGGACTTGAGGCGACTTTACAACACAACTTTTTCCAGGCGACTTTGCCTTGACCAATCAGAAAAGGGAGGGAGGGGGTTGCCTAAAAATAAATTCTATTCTTTTCACTACAAAGTCGCTTTTATTTAATGGGGGATCCGACTTGGAGGCGACTTCTATTCAATTCTATGGGCACAAGTCGAATAGAAGTCGCCTAGAAGTAGTACAGGAACCTTTTCTGAAGTCGTTCCGACTTCAGTAGTGTACATTAAGACGGCTCCCATTCATTTCAATGGGATTTCAGATGTCAAGCGACCTGGGGCGACTTGAGGCTACCCAAGTCGGAGCGACAGTCGCCCCTGTGTGAATGGTGCCTTAAAACTTCACTCTATATGTAATCAATCCTTTCCCAAGCCTCTAGCTCATTATACACACCCAGAAAGGAATGAAGCCTTGATTCATAGCATCTCTCTCACCATCTGATTGTGTGTTCCAATTTACTATATGATTGTCTGCTGTCGTGTTTCTGTCTCTTCGTCTATCAAGCCCTTCATTTGGACTGTAAGGCTGGGTTCACACATGTTCAGTGCAAATCGAATGTCTGTTTTCACTGCAAATAAAAAAAGCATTGGTTCAGGTGTTGCATTTTTTATGCAGTTCTGATGCGAATTTGAAATGCTCAGTTTTGCCAGCACTGCGATTTTAGTGCTGGCCAATACATAGTAGATAAAGGGTGTCAACTCCTGTAGTAGGAGAGCAAGCCATGCTGAAATCCTGCACCAAATCCTGAACACGTGCGATTCAGAAGTGTCCCATAGAACTCAGTGAGCCTGGAATTCGCAACTGAACCACACCGCAGTGCTCAGAAAACACATGGGACTCTTTTTAAATTTGCACTGTGGATGCACCATATATGTGAGCAGCATCAATGGAAATCAATGTTATTTCACATGTCATAAGAATTAGATGCGGTTCAAAACACATCCAATTTGTGTATATATGTGAACACAGCCTAAAGCCTTGTACATGCAATGGAAATTTCAGACAACAGAACGTCCCTTTTTTGTTGGATGCTTGTGCCGTGTCGAAAGTGAAGAGCATACTAACAATACGAAAATTTTCGTATGGACGAATTCAAGTGACGTAATGTGCTGAATAGTTTTGTGTGTATTTTTTCAAATCAAAAATCGGCTGTTGAATGGAGCATACTAATGGTAAGGCTTCATGCCCACAGGACGTTAAAAAAAACATCCTAAAAACGTCAGTAGCTTATCAGTGATTTTTTTAAGCTTTTATCAATGTTACATTTCTGCACGTTTTTAAAGGGCCAGCGGGTTTTTTTCCCCCTCAATTGATCTAACACGTCCAAAAACTTTGGGGATCGGCGTTTAGCTGCGTTTTTGAGCATTTGAACGTTTTTACAGCTGAAAAACGTCTATCAGAACCCACTGGTCTTGGGTTTTTTTTACAGCTCTACAGCGTCACTGCTAAAAACAGTTGATAACGACCTATGTGTGCATGAGCACATAGGATAGCATGATGGGGAGTTTATCGACTGTAGAAAAAAACGTCTGCAGCTAAAAACAGCTGCTGTAAAAAAGGCCTGTGTGCCTTAGACTTTCGGACAATCGGCCGTCTAACAAAAATTCCCATCCGAAATTCACACCGTGTGAACGGGCCTTAAGCCTTCTTTTCTTTTCTCCACTCCTGTTTGACGCCCCCTTATAAATTGTTATATTTGGAGACCTGAAACTCCCTAACGTAAAACAATCTTGGTGTTATCTAGATTGTCAGTTTAATCTGATATAGAAAATAATCAATTTATGTTTATGAAATATAAATTCATTTTATGACCACACGTGTTGATTGCTTGTAACAAAACACAAGAGACCATTATCAGCCACCAATACATTAGCACAGCACCCGGTCACAATGTTTATTTCTGTATGAACCCTAAAGTAGACCTTCCTCCCTTTCACTAAAGATCACAGCTGCATTCAGCTTTTTTTCCCCTTAGTTGAACTGGATGGACTTGTGTCTTTTTTCAACCTGACTATGTAACTATGCATGCTGATATGAAATCATCTTACGTTCGTTAGTTAAAACGAACATTTGTTGCTTTTGCTTATTGTTTTTTCACTTCCTGGTTTATTTAAGGCACTGGTGATGTCACCCTGACCTTACAGCTGCACCCTGGGAAGGCAGGAGGCAGCCCCACAGTTCTAGGCAGCCTTCCAGGAAGTGAAGGGAGCTGGATTCATCTGCCCTTGAATGTAAAGGAAAGAAAAATATGATATGCAAAGAATAAAAAGCTTGCAAATATCTATAATTATCTATTTGTAGATTGCCATTCCTAAAGATTTTTAAGGGTGTCTTTGTTGCATTTTTATGATAAAAGGAGAGTTTTTATTTAAAAGGTCAGTCTACCCAAGTGTGAAGAGATCTCTGTGGTTTCATTTTGCAGTCTGTACACCAACTGTGCCCATTATGAAGAGATTTTGCCCTGATATTATTACCTTTATCTGTGTAACCACAGTACATAAATATCAAGTTACTGATTTCCTGCACACCAAGATAAGATCTACAGGAGGACAGGCTGTCTACACAGGAAGTGACGTCACTAGTTTATTGCACATAGGGTGAAGTGAGTTATGTTTCCTAACACACACCTCACATTCTAGTATACATGTCACTAGTGAGATCTGTACCCCAGTCCACATGCCTCACTCCCCAGTATCCATGCCCCCAGTGAGATCTGCACCCCAGTCCACATGGCCCACTCCCCAGTATCCATGTGACTACTGAGATCTGCACCCAATCCACATGGCTCACTTCATAGTATCCCTGTCACCAGTGAGATCTCCACCCCAGTCCACATGGTTCACTCCCCAGTATCCATGCCACCAGTGAGATCTCCACCCCAGTCCACATGGCTCACTCCCCAGTATCCATGCCACCAGTGAGATCTCCACCCCAGTCCACATGCCTCACTCCCCAGTATCCATGCCACCAGTGAGATCTGCACCCCAGTCCACATGGCCCACTCCCCAGTATCCATATGACTACTGAGATCTGCACCCAATCCACATGGCTCACTTCATAGTATCCCTGTCACCAGTGAGATCTCCACCCCAGTATCCATGCCACCAGTGAGATCTCCACCCCAGTCCACATGCCTCACTCCCCAGTATCCATGCCACCAGTGAGATCTGCACCCCAGTCCACATGGCCCACTCCCCAGTATCCATATGACTACTGAGATCTGCACCCAATCCACATGGCTCACTTCATAGTATCCCTGTCACCAGTGAGATCTCCACCCCAGTATCCATGCCACCAGTGAGATCTCCACCCCAGTCCACATGCCTCACTCCCCAGTATCCATGCCACCAGTGAGATCTGCACCCCAGTCCACATGGCCCACTCCCCAGTATCCATATGACTACTGAGATCTGCACCCAATCCACATGGCTCACTTCATGGTATCCCTGTCACCAGTGAGATCTCCACCCCAGTATCCATGCCACCAGTGAGATCTCCACCCCAGTCCACATGGCTCACTCCCCAGTATCCATGCGTCCAGTGAGATCTGCACCCCAGTCCACATGGCTCACTCCCCAGTATCCATGTCACTAGTGAGATCTGCACCCCAGCCACATGGCCCACTCCCCAGTATCCATGTGACTACTGAGATCTGCACCCAATCCACATGGCTCACTTCATAGTATCCATGTCACCAGTGAGATCTCCACCCTAGTCCACATGCCTCACTCCCCAGTATCCATGCCACCAGTGAGATCTGCACCCCAGTCCACATGGCTCACTCCCCAGTATCCATGTCACCAGTGAGATCTCCACCCCAGTCCACATGGTCCACTCCCCAGTATCCATGTCACTAGTGAGACCTGCACCCAATCCACATGGCTCACTTCATAGTATCCATGTCACCAGTGAGATCTCCACCCCAGTCCACATGGCTCACTCCCCAGTATCCATGCCACTAGTGAGATCTGCATCCCAGTCCACATGGCTCAAATCATAGTATCCCTGTCACCAGTGAGATCTGCACCCCAGTCCACATGGCCCACTCCCCAGTATCCATGTCACTAGTGAGATCTGCATTCCAGTTCACATTTCTCACTTCATAGTATCCATGTCACCAGTGAGATCTGCACCCCAGTTCACATGGCTCACTCTCCGTATCCATGTCACCAGTGAGATCTGCACCCCTGTACACATGGCCCACTCCCCAGTATCCATGTCACCAAAAAGATCTGTACTACAGTACATACCTCACAAGACAGGATCAATGTTACCAGTGAGATCTGCACTCAGGTAACACGCGCCTTACCCCTCAGTATCCATGTCACCAGTGGAATCTGCACTCCAGTGCACACACCTCGTGCTGCAGTACACATGTCAAAAGTGGGATCTCAAGTACTGCATACACCTCACTCCCTATTATTCATGTCACCAGTGAGATTTGCATTCCACTACACACACCTCACTCCCCAGTTTCCAAATTACCTGTGAAATCTGCAGCTCCTAGCCCTCCCCCACCCCCAAATACTTATCTGATCCTGATCTCGGTCCAGCGATGTACACGAGAGTAGCTGCTCTCCCAGTTCTCTGCCTCCTCATTGGCTCAGAGATCGTAGCGGCAGCCATTGGCTCCCACTGCTGTCAATCACTGCTAGTGATGAAGGGAACAGGGCCGAGCCTAAGCCTGTGTGTCCTGTGGAAACCTAGACCGGGGCTCGGGAGTGAGCATAAACAAGTGCTCCCACTGCAAGCAGGGGGGGAGGAGACAGGAGCGCCATTGCGAGACCAGAAAAGAGGAGGATCAGGACTGCTGTGTACAAAACCCTTGCACAAAGCAGGTAAGTATGACATGTTTGATATTTTAACAAAATAAAGACAAAGCCTTTAGTATAAGCATGCTCCCAGTACCCACGTCACCAGTAGGATTTATACTCCGGCAAACATAACTTCCCAGTATTAATGTCTTTTCCCTTGCTATTACCTGCAATCCCTCATCTCTTTGTATTTATTCACAATCTTGTGTCTCTGTTGCATGACCGCATTTTTCTTATTACACACAGTGCCTCATGCCATTCTATTGTATTCCTTATCTCATAACTTACTCCAAGGTTATGCAGGCAGAGTGCTCTAACAATTCACTATATGGATATATCCAAGTTGTTTTTGTCTAGGGTGACATTAAAAAAGTAGTTTTACCTACCTTATTCCCTTGCTCCCTTGGCAGCCGACACTCTCATCGCTCTATTCAATGCTCCAGGTTGTGGGTGTGCCCTCAGCAGGGCCAGTCCCACAGAAAGAAGGAGCCTATGGGACCGAAGGGTATGGTAAGTAAAAGTGCTTTAATGTTCCCCTTGACAAAAATGACCATTTCCATTTGTACAGTTCCCCTGGAGTTTATCTTTAATAACAGCGCACAACTAGCACATGTAATCTACGGTAAATGGATAAAGGATAGCACGCGTATGATACAATGGCGGATAGGAGTATATGAAGAGCACATGTCTTGGTCACATTATCAGCTGTTCACATGACATTATGTGTTCCCGTCTCACTCCTGGAAGAATCAGCACACAGTGAGCTCTGGATCAGGGAAAATCCTAATAACTTGTGACAGAGAAGTGCTAAAATGATGAATGCAGAAGAGAAAAGCGGGGATGGCAAACATGCCTTTTGTTTCAGAAGAGATAACAATAATCGTGCCTTGGAAGCAAATCAGAATTGGAGTTGCAAAAACATTGCAAGGAGACAGATGGGAGTATTGTCCTGTGTGTGGCGGGCGGAGATCTTCTGTGTCAAGTCGTTGCAGCCTTTTTTACTTAACTATTTCTTTTAATAAACTCTGGATATCTGGGACTGGTTTGTAACAATCAACTGCAGCAATGTAAGTGTTCGAAAATGTATTATTCTACTGCCAATATATGCACTTTTCTAATAATTTTTTGATTTAATGACATCTAATATCTTTTTAGAAAGGGTTATGCCTATGATCCCCCTGAGGAAGACCTAGACATACGTCAAAAAGGTTGAAACGCGTAGGGGACCTCATGCGGCCTATGGCTGCACAGTATGGCAATTTCCCTCTTTCTATTCCTTTCTACAGTTGATTTCATGTAAACACATGTCCCATCGCTGTGTAACCGGAGTTCATTTTGTATTTTGTTAGTTTTGATTTTTTGTTGCCAGAAAAATAATATTATTAAATTTTTCATGTCAATTGATTATAAAAATAAATTGTGATATATTTTTACAACTCAGTTGTTTGGATAATTACTTCCTTTTCTTTTCTGCCGAAAAACCCTATTGGGGGATATGTTCCTAGATTTATCCGAAAAATTTTAAAGGGGAAGGCAGAATTGATTTTGGTCTCCTAGTAGCACCCTTTTTTCTTAGTAATCTAACAGATGGGAGTATTTCCTCAGAAGTTGGAAGGGATCGTGGGCTGTGAATAATCCAAAGCGGAGATTCTTTTTTTTCTTTAAATAATGTCCTTTCATGCTTAATGCCTGACCTCACCTAATATATGCATCATCAGTGAGAACAAACTCTAATATAAGAGACCACTTTAATTGATTACTCATTGCATTGCATTGCATTTTCAGACATAAAATTACACACCCTCGCACATCCAGACTAAAGCCGGGTACACACTACAGTTTTCTTTTGTGCAACAAAAACTGACAGCTCCGGTCAGGAGCAGATGTAGTAACCAAGGTTAGTCCAGCGTTCTTCCCCGCTGAGCTCTTGTGTTCTGACAGACAGACGGCTCCCCCGCCAGAATACTCAGATCAGCGTTCTTCGCCATTGGCTGAAATCGCTGATCGGGAGTCCGTTGGCTGTTGGTTTTTCAGCATGCCCGTCCGACAGATCGACATACACACGGGCAGAATGACGGCCGGTATTTTTTGTACTGGCAAACGTCTGCCGAAATGCTGCCCGTGTGTACGGGGCTTTAGGAGGCCAGCCTCACAAATTCACACAAGGGAAGCCTGCCTCATATACAAACAGGGGAGGCTAACCTCACACACCCAGAGAACCGAGTCAAGTCTCACATATCCAGACAAGGTAGGCCCAGCCTCAGGTATCCAGAGAAGATAGTCCAGCTTCACATATCCAGACAAGGTAGGCTAGCTTCGTGTATCCAGAGAAGATAGTCCAGCTTCACATATCCAGACAAGGTAGGTCCAGCCTTGCGTATCCAGAGAAGATAGTCCAGCTTCACATATCTAGACAAGGTAGGCTAGCCTCAGGTATCCAGAGAAGATAGTCCAGCTTCACATATCTAGACAAGGTAGGCCCAGCCTCAGGTATCCAGAGAATAGTCCAGCTTCACATATCCAGACAAGGTAGGCCAGCCTCGCGTATCCAGAGAAGATTTTCCAACTTCACATATCTAGATAAGGTAGGCCCAGCCTCAAGTATCCAGAGAAGATAGTCCAGCTTCACATATCCAGACAAGGTAGGACAGCCTCGCGTATCCAGAGAAGATTGTCCAGCTTCACATATCTAGACAAGGTAGGCTAGCCTCAGGTATCCAGAGAAGATAGTCCAGCTTCACGTATTCAGACAAGGTAGGCCCAGCCTCACGTATCCAGAGAAGATAGTCCAGCTTCACATATCTAGACAAGGTAGGCCCAGCCTCAGGTATCCAGAGAAGATAGTCCAGCGTCACATATCCAGACAAGGTAGGCCCAGTCTCACGTATCCAGAGAAGAGAGTCCAGCTTCACATATCCAGACAAGGTAGGCCCAGCCTCACGTATCTAGAGAAGATAGTCCAGCTTCACATATCCAGAAAAGGTAGGCCCAGCCTCGGGTATCCAGAGAAGATAGTCCAGCTTCACATATCCAGACAAGGTAGGCCCAACCTCGCGTATCCAGAGAAGATAGTCCAGCTTCACATATCTAGACAAGGTAGGCCCAGCCTCAGGTATCCAGAGAAGATAGTCCAGCTTCACGTATCTAGACAAGGTAGGCCCAGCCTCGGGTATCCAGAGAAGATAGTCCAGCTTCACATATCCAGACAAGGTAGGCCAGCTTCGCGTATCCAGAGAAGATTTTCCAGCTTCACATGTCTAGATAAGGTAGGCCCAGCCTCAGGTATCCAGAGAAGATAGTCCAGCTTCACATATCCAGACAAGGTAGGACAGCCTCGGGTATCCAGAGAAGATAGTCCAGCTTCACATATCCAGACAAGGTAGGACAGCCTCGGGTATCCAGAGAAGAGAGTCCAGCTTCACATATCTAGACAAGGTAGGCTAGCCTCAGGTATCCAGAGAAGATAGTCCAGCTTCACGTATCCAGACAAGGTAGGCCCAGCCTCATGTATCCAGAGCAGATAGTCCAGCTTCACGTATCCAGACAAGGTAGGCCCAGCCTCGCGTATCCAGAGAAGATAGTCCAGCTTCACATATCTAGGCAAGGTAGGCCCAGCCTCAGGTATCCAGAGAAGATAGTCCAGCTTCACATATCCAGACAAGGTAGGCCAGCCTTACGTATCCAGAGAAGAGAGTCCAGCCTTGCGTATTCAGAGAAGAGAGTCCAGGCTTGCGTATTCAGAGAAGAGAGTCCAGGCTCGCGTATTCAGAGAAGAGAGTCCAGGCTCACGTATTCAGAGAAGAGAGTCCAGGCTCACGTATTCAGAGAAAAGAGTCCAGCCTCACATATCCAGACAAGAGAGGCCAGCCTCAGACTTTTTTAGAAAGACGGACAGCCTAACACAGGGGTGCTCAAACTATGGCCCTCCAGTTGTTCAGGAACTACAATTCCCATCATGCCTAGTCATGTCTGTGAATGTCAGAGTTTTACAATGCCTCATGGGATGTGAAGTTCCGCAACAGCTGGAGGGCCGTAGTTTGAGGATCCCTGGCTAACACATGCAGACAAAGGAGGGGAGCTTTACGCATCAAGACAAGGGAGGCCAGCTTCACATATCGAGACTAGGGAGAGAAGCCTTTTACTAATCTAGACAAGGGAAGCCAATTCACACATCTAGAGAAGAGTCAAACCTTACACATCCAAACAAGGGAGGCCAGCCTCGTGTATCCAGGGAAAATAGTCTTGCCTCATACATTTAGGTAAGGGAAGCCAGCCTCAGATATCCATACAAGGGAGGCCAGCCTGCTATATCCAGACACGTGAGGTCAGCCTTATGCATCCAAAGGACGTCAGCCTCACACATCCAGCCAACCTCTAGCAAGTCCATACTAGGGAAGCCAGCCGCTCACAAATCCAGATAGGGGAGGCCACATTCGCACATACAGACAAGGAATGCCAGCCTCACACATCTAGAGAAAATAATCCAACCTCACACATATAGACAAGGCCAACTTCAGCTATTCAGACTTGGATTGAGGAACATACATCTAGAGTTCTGCCAGCACTTCCAGGGCTGTGCGCACCACATTTTATATAAAAAAAAAACTTAATTTATTCACCACAAAGGGTCTATTCACACCATAACCTTTGAGGTATATTGTGTTAAGAAACTCAGCGCATAATAAAAATAAGTCATGCACAATTTTCACTGCACATAGACTAATTATATCTATGGTGCCCAATAATTTTGGTGCATTGAAATGCACTGCTGATGTGTGTTGGGGTGCAATTGACAATAAATAGGAATGCACCACAACACACATACACAGTACATTGCCATAAGACATATTACGATACATATTATATTGTGCGTTGTGGAATGACCAAGCCCTAAATACATAAATATTTCCATAACGTACAGTAAACTCAATGCAAAAAAAAGTGCGCACTGAAATGGACAGCGTTTTGTTGTGGTTTTACAAAGTTAACCATTTCTACCACAATGTATTTTGTAGTACATTTATTATTAGATAATATTTGAATACATCATTTAAAGATAATTTAGCAACCAAGAATTCTCTTTGACTGTGTCAGTTATAGTTTGATATACAATATACAGTACCTCACAAAAGTGAGTACACCCCTCACATTTTTGGAAATATTTTATTATATCTTTTCATGTGACAACACTGAAGAAATTACACTTTGCAACAATGTAAAGTAGTGAGTGTACAGCTTGTATAACAGTGTAAATTTGCTGTCCCCTCAAAATAACTCAACGCACAGCCATTGATGTCTAAACAGCTGGTAACAAAAGTGAGTACATCCCTAAGTGATAATGTCTAAATTGGGCCCAATTAGCCATTTTACCTCCCCGCTGTCATGTGACTCATTAGTGTTACAAAGTCTCAGGGGTGAATGGGGAGCAGGTGTGTTAAATTTGGTGTTATCACACTCACTCTCTCACACCGGTCACTGGAAGTTCAACATGGCACCTCATGGCAAAGAACTCCCTGAGGATCTGAAAAAAGAACTGTTGCTCTACATAAAGATGGCCTAGGCTATAAGAAGATTGCTAAGACCCTGAAATTGAGCTGCAGCGCAGTGGCCAAAACCATACAGTAGTTTAACAGGCCTCGAATGGTCCACCAAAGACGTTAAGTGCACATGCTCAGCGTCACATCCAGAGGTGGTCTTTGGGAAATAGACGTATGAGTGCTGCCAGCATTGCTGCAGAGGTTGAAGGGGTGGAGGGTCAGCCTGTCAGTGCTCAAAGCATACGCCGCACACTGCATCAAATTGGTCTGCATGGCTGTTGTCCCAGAAGGAAGCCTCTTCTAAAGATGATGCACAAGAAAGCCCAAAACGGTTTGTTGAAGACAAGCAAACTAAGAACACAGATTACTGGAACCATGTCCTGTGGTCTGATGAGACCAAGATAAACTTATTTGGTTCAGATGGTGTCAAGCGTGTGTGGCGGCAACCGGATGAGGAGTACAAAGACAAGTGTGTCTTGCCTACCGTCAAGCATGGTAGTGTGAGTATTATGGTCTGGGGCTGCATGAGTGCTGCCGGCACTGGGGAGCTACAGTTCATTGAGGGAACCATGAATGACAACATGTACTGTGACATACTGAAGCAGAGTATGATCCCCTCCCTTTGGAGACTGGGCCGCAGGGCAGTATTCCAACATGATGATGGCCCCAAACACACCTCCAAGATGACCACTGCCTTGCTAAAGAAGCTGAGGGTAAAAGTGAAGGAAAGGCCAATCAAGTCCCCAGACCTAAACCCTATTGATCATCTGTGGGGTATCCTCAAACGGAAGGTGGAGGAGTGGAAGATCTCGAACATCCACCACCTCCATGATGTCGTCATGGAGGAATGGAAGAGGACTCCAGTGGCAACCTGTAGAGCTCTGGTGAACTCCATGCCCAAGAGCATTATGGCAGTGCTGGAAAATAATGGAGGCCACACAAAATATTGACACTTTGGGGCCGATTTAGACATTTGCACTAAGGGGTGTACTCACTTTTGTTGCCAGTGGTTTAGACATTAATGGCTGTGTATTGAGTTATTTTGAGGGGACAGCAAATTTACACTGTTATACAAGCTGTACACTCACTACTTTACATTGTAGCAAAGTGTCATTTCTTCAGTGTTGTCAAATGAAAAGATATAATAATATATTTACAAAAATGTGAGGAGTGTACTCACTTTTGTGAGATACTGTATCTATGATACTATGCCCAAAAACTCTACAAGCAAAACTTCAGCCACAATAACAAAATAAAAGTGAATAGCCCATTAAAACAGAAAACAACAAACCCAACTATACTTACCTAATGAGGATGGCATGTGTCCGTATATCCATGATGCTCCCCCCACCTCCTGATTTCCCTTTCCTACCCCCTTTTTCTATCTCCTTTTTATGTTCCCCTTCCCTGTATCGGTTATTTGCACACCTGTTGACTTTCCATACAGACCCCGAGGTTATGCATTATTAACCTCTCATTATTCTGTATGTTCTAGTTTGGATGTTGAATTACCATTCTTATATAGCAGGCCTGAGCCCCTGACTCACATCAACTATGCTTTGCACTTGCTCTGTATTTGTTATCTTGGAAAACAATGAATACTGAAGAACAACAACAAACCCAGCCTTTTACTGCAATATTCACCTTCAATGCAGAGATCTCTCCCCAATTCTTTTCTTTTTTTTGTCACTAGATGTCCCCAATCTGATGGGCAGCATCATTCAGAGCACTTCCTCCAGCCTATGACTGGGCAATGAAATGAGCTCATCCCTGTAGTCTGCTTTCTTAATAGATGTCTTTTACATTATATTTGCTTTACCAGTATGATTTGCAGACTCCAGCATGGAAATGGACAGTCCCAGAATTTACATCTCACATTTGTCCATCATTCTACACAAAGTCTATTGCCATCTAATCAATGGCACCATTTAGAACACACATAGAGCACTGCTCAAAGCACCAGCTTAAAACCCATCTGGTGGCTCTCAGTCACAGACGGGTGCCAGCATCCAGGAAGCTCGCCCCGGCTTGCTGTGAGATACCAGATGACAAGGATAGGAAGCCACACACCAATGACAGCCCAATGTATGAGTAAAGGAGCATCTTCAGCCTGTTTCTTCCCAATCCACGCCTCTGATCCATTTCCCCCTCCCACAGGACATTTCCCTCTATAGTGTGTTCTTGTCTCAATCAAGAGCATCAAGTGTCATTTCTGTTTGCTGCTTCGTTCCTCTGCTATCTGCATGAATCACTTCTGACAACTTTTCCTGACACCAAGAGAAAAATGGTGACAGGATTGACCTTATGCTTACTGACAGCCTCAGCTCTGTTCCTGTGTGATGTATGAAGGGGGATGTGTCTCTTCCCTCCAATCAGCTCTCAGAGCTTTCCTCACTAAGCTTTGCAGATTGTGACTTCAGCCCTCCGTCTCCTTTTTTCTGACAGCTAAGCAAGCTTTATACATTTTGCGCTTTAAATGGATGTGCAGGACAGATGCTTGCAGATAAACAAGTACAACTTGTGTAGGAGGATTTGTATAATCTCTGTGTATCACCTTAAGCCAGTCAGTTCACTGCTTATATGTAAGGGTTTACAACCACTTTAACTGTACATGAGTAGGAGAAGAGGCGGCACGGATTCTAAACTCATCCAAAGATCACAAGTCAAGAGCAGAGAGGACAAGTTTAGGTCATGAAGATAAATTATTCTCTTATACACGGATGTCTGTGAAAAGGTGATATTATATGATAGTTACAAAAATTATGTTTTGAAACAAGCGTCCATGTGCTCACCCATAACCCATTGAAAATGCATTAAAATGCACAATACAAAAAAAATGCTAGGCTGGATAATGGCTCTGTATGGAATCCTTCAGCCAGGGTGAAGGTCAATGGTCATAGTTATACAAAATAAGAGAACCCCAATATCCATGGTTTTAAAGTGGGCCTTGCAAAGCATAAGCATAAACTTATGCAAATGATATTCTATTTTTTTTCTGACCCATTGATCACGTTACCTAATTTAATGGTGGACCTAAAGGAATTTGGGGTTATGTTGAATGTCAAAAGAGATTATAATAAATCTGATATCTTGCCGTTACATATACCCCCAGTTATAGTGGATTACCTTAAACAGTCTTTTTCTTTTATATGGAATAAACAATGTACTAAGTATCTAGGAATTCGTTTCACGGCAGATCTATTAAAGCTATATGAAGAAAATTATATCCCACTTCTCCAAAAAATTAAGATCTGGCAAACTGGGACAGAGCTACCCTCTCCTGGTTAGGAAGAGTCAATTAAAGATGGGGGTGCTCCCAAAGGCCCTATTCATTCTGCAGATGATTCCCATTCGACTTCCAAAATCATTTTTTGTTAGTGCTAGATGGATTGTTACTGATTTTGTATGGCGAAAGACTAAATCAAGACTTGCATTTCATACTCTCACAAGGTCTAAATTAGATGGGGGATTAGGTCTACCCAGCTTGAGGAATTATTATGGAACAATTGCCTTAACCAGAATTCTTAGTTGGAGACACCACAATACTCAGAAGGCCTAGGTGATATTAGAAAAGACATTGGCAGGCCGTGATTTAGCCCAAGCCCCATGGGTCCCGTACCCATATAGAGGGCTTTCCAAAAATGCCTCTTTTCTTACTACACACACCTTGAAGCTCTGGGATTCAGTCAACAAAGAAGCTTTATCCCCAAAAATCTCTCCATTATTACTACTGGATGGTTTTTGCTGGTGTCCCCTGGGTGAGTCACTACTTTTTTTTAAATCATGGGTGACTGATGGTGATACTAGTTGCCTCAAGCTTATGAGGAATGGTAGACTGCACCCGTTGAGGGACCTTAGAGAGGAATATGGCGAGTTCCCAATGGATATCTGGAGGTATCAGCAAATACAGCATTTCTGTACAGTTCACCTACAGGGGATTAGAAAGGCAGAACCTCTCTCCTATTTTGAATCTCTATGGCATAAACAGCTAACGTATAGTGGTTTGCTTTCTATCGCTCACAAATTGCTGAATAGACGTAGTGTCACTACAGGTCTTACATTTTTTTATGAGTGGGAAACAGAGCTAGACTGTAACTTTACAGACTTACAGAAACTGAATATATTAAGACTGGTACACACATCCTTTTTTCTAGGTGGTATAGGGTCTCGAAGGTGCTGGCTGTCGCATACCCCTCATTTTCAGATAGATGTGGGCGGGGCTGCGGTCAATAAGGCTCTCATATCCACATCTGGTGGGAATGCCCTAAGATTAGGCCATTTTGGGATGAGAACAGGAATTTGATCTCTAAAATAACAACGGCCTTGTTCGGGGACGATCCAGTGCAATGCCTCTTTCATGGTACTCAAAGTCCCACCAGGGTGTAGAAGAAGAGCATAGTTCCACATCTGTTGGATGCAGCTAAAGGGCATATTTCAGTTTACTGGAAAAAGCTACAGGTACCTACTATAGAACACTGGGTGAAACAGGTTGACAAAATTATGGAAGATGAGAAATGGGTCTGCATAAATAGTAATAGACTGGAAGAGTTCCATGCTAAATGGGATCTATGGACTCATTTTAGAACAGTGATTAGGAGTTCATAGTTTCCTATCCTATAAAAGGGAGGCAACACTCTTTTTTTCTTGTTTTTCTCCTCTCGCTTTTTCCAAGACATGGGACTCTTCCTTTTAGGGACTTCGGAATCTTATTAAGTTGTAGCACTAAAGGATTCAAGGTCCCCCCGCCCCCCTTTTTCTTTCTTTCTTTATTTTTTTGAATGGGTCATCGTTTTGGGGATTTGCATGAGGTAGTATTTTAATGAATGTTGGTATATGTCTGTCAACTGATTGTAAAAAAAAAGGAAAATTTAAAACAAAGATTTTTAAAAAATTCCACAATACATGTGTTTTCAAGCACTTCCATAGACTAAAATGGGCCAGAAAATGCAGGACAATGCATATAAAGAAAGACGTGCCTCATTTTTTATCAACGCAGTGCACAGATCTTAACAGGCTTATTGGTTTCAATGTATTTTTATTACACATGCATTTTTGTGTGTTCAAAAGCAAACGTAAAAATGCAAAGGTGTGAACCAGGACTGAATGAAAACACCATGAGATTACGAGTTGTAATTGCCCTTTAAAGCATTTGGATTAATAAAATTGGCTTTTACAGGCTAGCAGCAGCGGAACGGACATTCCACTATCAGATGCCAGAACTTCGGCAGTTGTGGGAGCTGCACAGCAATCTCTATATCTGAAAGTGGATGAGAAAATAATGAAATGTACAGAAACATTTCTCGTTCCAGCCATGCATGCAGAGTGCCACATTACATGCTATGAAAGGATAATGCAATGTGAAAGTAAGAGCGTGAAATGTAAATGAATTAATGGCCTGTAGAAGGCAGTGGAGGGAGGTGCAGCAGCGAGACGGGGAGAGTGCCAAACAAATGAGGCAGAAAGGAAGAAATTGCAGGCCGGATTACAACAGATACAAGCCAAGAGCACTCAGACAGGATATTATCGGAGAAACAGCATGTAAAGCGTTACACACACAATGAGATGACCTGCCGCAGAAACAGCACCTGGATTACAAACCCAGTAAGAGTGGCTATGAAACATTTCAATCAGCTGTATCGCAATGGTAGCCCAGAACTCGGCCCCGGAACCTAGTGCCTACAACAATACAATAATGATAGAATTCAGCCATCACAACATAAAGTTAGCCCAGAACACAGCCCACACAGCACAATACGGGTGTGCAATAGCCTAGAACTTAGCCCCCACACAACACAATAATGGTAGCCCAGAACTCAGACCTTACAGCCAAGTGTCTCCACAGGACCATAACGGTAACTTAGAACCCTCACAGCACAATAATGGTAGCCTAGAGCTCAGCTCCCACATCACAATAATGGTAGCCTATAGCTCAGCTCCAACATCACAATAATGGTAGCCTAGAGCTCTGCTCCCACATCACAATAATGGTAGCTTAGAGCTCAGCTCCCACATCACAATAATGGTAGCCTAGAGCTCAGCTCCCACATCACAATAATGGTAGCCTAGAGCTCAGATCCAACATCACAATAATGGTAGCCTAGAGCTCAACTCCGGCATCACTATAATGGTAGCCTAGAGCTCAGCTCCGGCATCACAATAATGGTAGCCTAGAGCTCAGCTCCCACGTCACAATAATGGTAGCCTAGAGCTCAGCTCCCACATCACAATAATGGTAGCCTAGAGCTCAGCTCTCCCATCACAATAATGGTAGCCTAGAGTTCAGCTCCCGCATCACAATAATGGTAGCCTAGAGCTCAGCTCCCACGTCACAATAATGGTAGCCTAGAGCTCAGCTCCCACATCACAATAATGGTAGCCTAGAGCTCAGCTCTCACAAGATAATGGTAGCCTAGAACTCAGCTCCCACAGCACAATAATGGTAGCCTAGAGCTCAGCTCCCACATCACAATAATGGTAAACCTAGAGCTCAGCTCCCACATCACAATAATGGTAGCCTAGAGCTCAGATCCAACATCACAATAATGGTAGCCTAGAGCTCAGCTCTCCCATCACAATAATGGTAGCCTAGAGTTCAGCTCCCGCATCACAATAATGGTAGCCTAGAGCTCAGCTCCCACGTCACAATAATGGTAGCCTAGAGCTCAGCTCCCACATCACAATAATGGTAGCCTAGAGCTCAGCTCTCACAACATGATAATGGTAGCCTATAACTCAGCTCCCACAGCACAATAATGGTAGCCTACAGCTCAGCTCCCACGTCACAATAATTGTAGCCTACAGCTCAGCTCTTACAGCAGAATAATGGTAGCCTAGATTAAAGCAAGGAGATGACCGCACACATGCTGCACCGGTTTGCTGGAAAATGTTTGTAAATTTATTCAACAAAGTACATCACAAAGTGACAAGCATAATGACAGATACTGGCATGTCCATGGATGACAATGGGTTAACGCGTTTCACAGCGCTTACGTCTGCTTATTCATAACCTACATGAATTGCCAAATGATCCTCAATTTATAGAGCCCAAAAAGCAGGCTAAGTAAAGCCACAGCTGTTCTGAGTGGATCATTAGTGCTTAATGCACCGATTCAGCTGCCCCCAGACCTGTCTAGGAGGAGCCGAATCAGCGTTGAGAGTTAAAACCTCACAACAATCTATAAAAGCACATACATGCCCCAATACGATAGCCATGCAATCATGAGAAAAAGGTAAAAAAGTGAAAAATTAATAGAAAATATTTTTGCATAATGCTATACACATGATATAGAATGATCACTAGAAACTCTCTACATGAACAATGCAGAAATACATACATCAAAGAAAGGACTATGCAGGTACTTCAAAAAACATGAATTTAAATGTGAAAATTGTAAATATACTCATATGGTGTGTCTATCAAATGCACAAACCCTTAAAATCATGTTGTCCTGCATAGGTATCTTGATAAACTTATTCGACTCGTGTATTACACAGTGCCAATGGCGAGATATACCCTATATTCAGGACCCCCTCTTAGCGCACACCCATATATAAGAGAATTAATGGACTAGAAAAAAGGAAAAAAAAAAAACCTATAATCTGAATGTGCGTTTGCTCTAATTGAATCATATACTTAAGAAATGACGACGAGGGATGCTAGTTGTCATAAAAGTGGGATACATCCCACTCATGGTTCATGCCACTTGGGATTCTAGTGTGTAATTTAAAAATCCAGAAGACTTCCCTTCTGCACAAAACCCGAAAACGATCTCCACCACGGGGACCGACACTGGCTTTTTCTATCACCTGAACCTTCATGGAGGAGGTGTCCCCACCGTGTAGATTGTTAAAATGTCTAGCGACATTGGTGGACTTCAGGGTTCTGACATCCGCCAAATGCTCCCTGAACCTGTCCCTCAATCTTCTTGTGGTTCTGCCTACATATTGCATAGGGCACTGTGTACATGTGATGACGTATATGACATAGACAGTATTACAATTGAAAAATTTCCCAATGGAATACTGCCTATTGTCCACTACTGAACAGAAAGAGTTGCCCTGAATTATGTATGCACATGAGGGGCAATCCCGAACCCCAC